>JAPYZH010000177.1:0-265529 GCA_030523085.1 Meteorus colon | reverse complement strand
AGCAATAAGCATTCGCTCCACATTTTTCCATAACTACTTTGCCATTGCGAATTTTGCATAAGTCGACACATCTTTTTTCATAGCACCCTTCGTAAACTTCACAATCGGTTGATGACACGCATGCTTGATTGATGGATTAAGATAATAACTGTCAGAATAAATTGCAAGATACGATTGTGGGTAAGGAACAACTAATAATCATGAATACAGAACAAAAATCTCAATCAAGTCTATGAAAAATGCAAAGATTATTCGTGGATTTCAGACTGATACAGCAAAGGACAACATATGATATGATTGAAGGCTTTGACTGTGAAATTGAAGAAAATTTTGTATTTTGCATCCAAAAGTATTGATTGCTGTACTATAAGTATTCAGAATGCTACTATAATTCCGGATAAAATACACAAGAAACATCATAACTTTTTCTATACTCATTGATGTTTTCCTGTATTTTTAATTTAGTTGATGAATAAAAAATTTTCGAAAAATTCATTTCACTTACCTTCCTCGGATGTCTTTGTCTGTAATAGAAAATTACAATGAGTATCACTACTCAATATTGAGTATAAGAATTACTGACGTTAACGAAAATCACAGTGTGAATTATTATTGTTTATAAATTAATGGAAAGTAAATTTGTTAGCGTCGTGTTCATGAATATTGCTTGAATGAACAAACGAATTCACAAAGTACGATGAATTATAATGTCGAAAATAAGCGAATAGTTTCAATATACTCACTAACACCTAACTTGCGGAGGTAATTTGTCTTTGATCGACTAAATTTATCGTCCATAGTTGAATGAAAGTACTGAATCACTCGATTGGAGAAGGTTTCTAACAATACCTAATTTACCGCCAGGTGTCTCAAAAAATCAAAACACCCTAATCGTATTCGAGTATAATATTCAGCAAAATTATTTGTTTTCGATTTGGTAGCAAATGTGACTTGAATATTATTCAGTTGTTGTTGAATCGAATTGGATAAAAGACTCTGATCTCAAAGTACAATAAAATTCACCAATTACAATGATTGATCCATTTCTTCAACTCAATAGGAATTTAACTTCACTTTTTTTTATGTATATACTGGAAATATCCGCAGTGCAATACGTTGAGTCAATTAATGTTATCGAATCGTGGACATAATTGGACTGTTTATTTGTTCACTTCACACTAACGATAGATGATGATCAGTTCAAAATCTATCATCAACATATCACGTGAACATGCAAGATGCTTTGTGATAAAATTTCAGTTCCAAAAAATATTTCAAACTGAAAGAAATTCCGATTCTTCAGTCGCGAAAATAGGGTTCGGAATTGGTTGAAGCTATTTAATGGGTCTCAAAATCTCGAATGATCCCAAAAGCCAATAAGAACTATCTCCGCAATATAGATATTTCTCTATCACTGTCATTGTCCACATGAAATTTGAAGTGAATTGCGAGATATATAACAATTTTTTCAGAAAAAGAAAACACTTGGAATGATAAGGTTTCAATAGCCCCAGAATATAATTTCTTTCGCATTTTCGTTCCATAATTTGTTTGCTATAATCAAGAAAACGATAGGTCCAGTGGAAATTGATTTGGAAATGAAAAAATCGAGTATCAAATCATCCTCTTATGTTGAGGATTTTTTTTCTGAGCAGGACTTAGAATTACAAACGGATCAATATCAACAGAAACTCAATGAATGCAATGCATGAAAGCAGATTGGAATGTTAAAATTGGTGATGAAATGAAAGAACGCTACATCAAACGGTAAACGAACGGACACAGTTCATTGGCTGTGCGATAGAGTTTTGTAATTTTATTACCTGGACACATTCAATTTCTGGATCACCAGTTGATGATGGACCGCATGAACATGCTACAGAGTGCGGTGCGGTCACATAGCAGATTGCTTTTTTTCCACATCTCCACGTTAGTTCATTGCCTTTACGGAAGTGACACGCATTGGTGCATCTAGTCTTGTAGCATATTTCAAAATCCAAGCAATGTGCATTTTCTGAACACGCTAAATCAGAAATTTGCAATATATTATTAACACTCAACGGATGTGATTATGAAATCTTTCCGTTCTAGATGTAGAACCCCATTGTTCTAATGGTAATCACGACCGCCTCGTATTCTTTTGTAATCTAACAGAGTTTACATACCTTTTTCAGGAACCGCACCCTGTAACAAAAAAATCCCGATACTCAATTCCATTGTTACATTAGAAAAGGGGTGTTTTGAACGAAATACATGGCATCATTCACATGTTTTTTTAAGCAAAAACTTGGGGTATGAACAAAACGAAACCATGTCCTGAGCTTCATCCCAAAAATTCGTTTCGTGCACGAGAGCCAATCTTAATTCAAATCCCGATTATTCTACTTCTGCAACTTCATTCGTTTACAGGATTAGCGAATGAGATGAAGAAATGTTAAATAATGAGATTCATTGTTATGAATTCACATTCATGAATAATAATTGATAAATAATCATGGTTGTGTGATGACCTCAAAAATTTCACAAGATGAAATAGAGAGAAGAAGCAGAGCGGCTGCAGTGAGCATAAAAACTCTGAAGCACTCCATGTTGAACTGTAAGATTGAGTGATTGAGTGAAAACTGAATATCAAGTTAACACAAACTCGCCACGTCGTACAATGATTCGATAAACCAAATACTGAGTTTTTATAAGTCTCGTCAGACTTTTGAAGCTCGTTTGTCAGCGTAAATTCTTAGTTTAATAACACAAATCTAAGTTCAACCACATGCATTTATCAGAGTCATTAGCGTCAGCACCTTTGTCCATTCGAGTACAGTTTTTTTTTGTTCATAAATTGTGATTACCCATGAGACAATTTAACGATAAAAGTTGAAGTCTCGAACTAAAAACAATGTCCGTCGTGCTTTTTCATATTATTTGATATTCAATGAACTTGTTGGCAGACGCCAATAGTACTATTTGAAAGGTGACTATGTATCGCCTTTATGAATTAGGAACTTTGAATTTATTATAAATGCTGATAAAGGTAAGTGGTGAAGCGGTTGGATTTCCCCAAAAAGCGGTTTCGATGCTTCAAATTCCGCTCAGGCCAAAGATTTCTTATCATATCAAGGTCTCAAAAAATAATTCGAACTTCCTCCACAATGGAAGTATTTCTTTATCGCTTGTAGTGATGATGTGGAATTCGGAAGCTAATTGTGCGATAAATGACTACTCATCGTTGAAGAGATGAAAACACATTTTTATTGATAATGCTCCAATTATATTATCGGTTGATAACGACAACGAACAAACCTATGTCAATACGTTTTATCCCATTATTCGCTCGTCTTCAACAATAAACTATGTTGAAATCATAAAGTTGCCATTGTCATCTTGTTCTTCTTCTGATGATACTTGTATGAGTGAAGCTTATCTGTCGTAAAGCAGTTTCATTTCTCCAAATCTTAAATCGGAGTTGGTTCAATTGATCGAATTACATTTTTTTCGTAAGTGAAAATGCAACAAGCATCCAATTGTTCGCGTATTTTGATGCAATTTACGTCATAGATTTATTATTCTAATCGATCACAAGTATACTCCGCATTTGTTAGATTTTTTGTGAATGATTTGATTGCTAAAAAACATGCTGAAAATTCAAAGAAATTAATGTAATTTTTGCGTTCTTCTAGTGACCAAAAACCACCAATTTTGAGTCCTTCTGAGAATGCTCTCCAACCTGTGATAGATAGTAACTCTAAAACTTCATTTCGTTTCTTATCTGTCAGCTCCACTGTATATTCATATGAGTCTAAAATAAACCCCAAATGTTTACAGCGATGATTGGGTTCTAGTGAATTTTTTTGATAGTTAATGATGAAATCTAGATTTTCGATTACTCTAACTGTTTCATTAACATGTCTCCTGCATGATTCAAGACTTTTACCCAATAATAAAAAATCATTTAAGTATATTACAGACAAGAATCCTTTTAATATTAATGAATCCATCACGGGCTTCATAACTTTGGTGAATGCGTAATGGCTCATACATAAACCTGATAGTAAACACCTGAATTCGTGAAGTTCATTTTCAAATTTGGATCGTATGGTTTTCCTGTGATTTTTATGAACAGGCATCTTGAAGATTGACTAAACACATGAATGCTCTCTTGAACATTAAATTTTTTACCGATCATAGATCTTCCATTTTGAAATGTGTTGGCTTGACAAATTTATTCAATTTTTTAAGGCTAGTAATGAGCCTGAATGATCGGTCCAGGTTTTTAACTAGGAAATAGGGAGATGCACACTGACCCTCACTTTTCTCGCATTTTTCTGCAGCTTTTTTTTTTCAATAAATGATAAATTTCGTTCTCAGCGTTTGGTTTTTCTTCCAAGTTCTAATGTGGTTCGCTCTGGCCTGTGTTCTGTACTGGAGGAGACTGAAAAGAAATTTTGTATCGTTTAATGCAATCAAGGACAAATGAATTGCCTCTCATCATCTTTCATTCATTTATGGATTGTTTCAGACGTCCGGCGATTTTTCTCACCTCTCCTACTTGTATGATGCTGTTGAATGACGTGTTGTCTGGCGGGCTCTTGGCGTTGTCGTTGTTGGACGATTCGTTGAACCGGATTTTGAACAGGTTGACATTCTTGGTTTGTTTTTCAAGAACAAACGATGATTCTGATATACCCCCGTCTGCCTGGTTCTGATAGACGAGGTTTTCCAGTATCCCTGTGTCGACGTTGAAAGTGCAATTTTTGGTTCATCAGCTGCTTCAATTCCCAAGCATACTTTCTCCATTGCATTTGCTTTCTTTACTTGATCGCCGAATTTTTCTCATTATAGCCAGTTATCATCTGGTTTTCATGCGTCAATTGTGGGTTTTGCAGTCTCAGTAAGGAGAGGAGAGATAAAGGATATTCTCGTCTTTGATAATTGATAGAAAACATCAGCCATTAATTTCCCTGCAACGCAAATGCATTTCGCAAATTGCTTGTAATCTAGACCTTCGTCTGAGTCATTCAAAAGCATTGATGCTGCTGCACTCAACGCAACGATTGCTGAATCTACACAATTTTGTGTGTCAATGAAGTGTTCATCCTGTTTTTCGGGTATCTCTTTCATTACTGGTTATATTTCCAAATAAACCTGTGGTGCTTCTGCATGAAGTTCTTCATTCCTCGAGCATTTCTCAAGGATTGTAGGCTTAATTTTTTCCAAAAGACCTTCTGATGTGAATTTCCGCATTTGCAAGAAAAAGGAGATTTCCCCCTCGGAAGATTAGTGCCATCGACAGTTTTTCGATCGATGTCCCCTTCATTGACTATGTCTTGGAATTTCCCATCGATCATTACTGTACTGTTATTGATTTTGTTCGCGTCGTTTTCGATGGTATTTTTATTGGTTATTACCTGTGTTCTTCTCATTTTTATCTTGGGATTCAGATTGACTTGTAATGAAATCTGTGACTAGGCTTGTGAAGTTAGAAATTTGACATTTCATATTTTTCAAGCATGCTTCATTTTCTTAGTTGGATCTCTTTTTGCTGCCAGATTTGGACCGAGATCTAGATATTTTCCTCTTCTTCTCGTGTCCCATGATTATGAGAACTTGATAAAATATGGAAATAACCACAACGAAACATTATCAGAAACGCGGTAAAGTGGCGCCACAATTGCCGAGGGGAGAATTCGAAAATCAAATCTCTAAAAACGTTGTGAAGTTTACCACACTTGAGGCTTACTATAACGTAATCACCGAGATCGAAATGCGAAGTATAATTGTATATTTTTGTGACTCATTATACATTGGGAATATTTTCTGTAGAATATGTAACCTTTCTTTCCATTTCCATCTGAATTGGGAAGAGGTATGTTGCATAAGCATATTTTCAACACAGGTGCCAGATAATATTCACTGTACTCCAAAAATAGTGGATGAAAGATTCTGGACACAGTTGTAATTCTGTAGCAAAACATTCTGATATTCTCACTATATTTCTGCAACAAATATTTCAAGATAACACTTTTGACTCCATTGATTTCGCACAATTTTCTCTTCTCAGTTCTCTCCCATTAAAATATGTTTTATATATGCATAATCATAATTTCAGATTGAAAAAAATGAACGAAATTCATAGTGAAATGTCTTCTACTGTGAGGATATGAATTAAATGTCGTAAGAGGATAACTTAATAATCATTGGGAGCCGTAATATTATATCCTTGGACAGTAATTATAGGGTATGCCGAGAGATATTCCTATGTTACTGTGGATCGATAAAGTTTCAGATTGCCAGACAGATAAATGCAGTCATCGATGTGTTATGTGCGATGACCCCTTCTTTTATTTTGTTATGAGATATGAAAATCAGTGGACTCATGAATAAAAAGTGAACAAACTATTGATGAATTCATATAGAGAAAAAAAATAAACTGAATGATACTGATATCAAAATGAGTATAAAATTTTCTGGCCCGGTAGAATTTTCATTCTTTGAGAGATGTAATCTCGAAAATCTCCGAATCTAATCTAAATTCTACATCTCATATAAAGAGGAAAAAACTACAATTTTCATCCCAACGATACCAACACCACAAAGCCATACAAATCCATTTAATTACTTATTCACGATATCTACATCAAACTTTTATGTCCAACCTCTCACAAATAAATAAATGTCATTTTTTTTTCTCTCCTTTCAACATTCTTTCCATATATGCAATGATTTATTATACAATTTATCCGAATATAAATCAATGAATAATGTCATATAGCATGTTCATAGAAGCGTATCGCAATGTCTCATAATTTACCCGCCAGATTATTTTCTCAGTAGTCACATCGATTAAATCATCGAGCATATAAATCGAGCGGAGCGGATGTGCAATGTTTGTAACGGTTGGTGTAAAATTAACCTTGAGTTGAGTATAGAAAGTGTACATATATATTGGAATATACATAGACAGATAAAGGAGCAAAGTACGAGTCTCTTGTTCGTCCTCAACGCGCAGAGAATATAACAACATAGTAATAATATCCTCTTAATATATACAGCTTGCAACGTTAGAGCAGCGACAATAACCGTTTTATGCGGCAATATTAACTGATACAAGAAGCAATGACAAAGAACAACGATATGAAAAGAGATGGCAGAAGAAACGAAGCAAGAAGGTGACTATATGATTATGTTTACGAATACGAAAGGATATGCGAGAATCGATTGCCTCTGTGTTATAACGACACACGACTCTTGTTACTCGCTTGTATTTGTACGGCGCGCAAGTTCAAACAGGATAAGTTATGGTGAATGGAACGACGGTTAATACTTTCTGCCTTTTACAAATGGTGAATGTTTATTTGCATTTTTATTCGTGCATTTTCAGGTGATATATATGAGTGACGTTGTGGATAATTTTCTTCGAGATTTTATGGCTGATGTGAAGACTGAGAAGAGTGAATGTGAGGATTCGACAAAATTTTTCATGAAAGAATTAATGAGAATTCCCTGACTTATTTTATGTGGGGTTTAATAATCATTCGAACGATCGAAAATAATTCAAATTATTCAAATCTTGTTAAATAAGATTTGTTGTGGTTTATGAGTATTGCATCATGAAGTCAATCTTGTCGTGACTTGTTTAAGAAAAAGAAGGAAATTTTAATTCCACTTTCATCACATGGATAACCACAAAAAACCATCAAAATATCCATTGAATCATCAATCTCAACTTCTCCATCAACATGAAATTGCAAATATTTACAAAAAAAAAAAAAAAAAAACTTATGACTGAAATCCTAATAACAAAATTTATAACTAATGTTATGAACCACATTTCTATAACTATGCGTATCAAAATTATGGACCAAAAGTCATTGGTAATAATTATTATTCCCCCCTCTAAACAAAAATATATACATGGACGCAACAGCACGATATACACCTACATACATTCATAGGATATACAAATTGTAGAATGAGGGGTGGTCAAGGGAGCCGTATAGATTGTAATGCGCGCCGGAGATGCACGGCCGAACGAACATATAACGTAACGCGCGGCAGCCAACGAAACGAGCCGAAACGAAAATCGGGAGAGAGTGAAACAGCAGCAACAGAATTGTGTGTATGCATAACTTGTTTGTGTGCATACGTGTGAGGTCATATAAACCCTGAAAGCGTGACAGTATGCGCGGTGGGTAGGCCAGGATGGCAATCAATAACTTTGAAACACACCGACGTTTGGAAAACAAATTCAGCAAGTTGCTTGATTGGAAAAACCGGTGGACGCTGTAGCGGCTCGCGTTTGAATGCATCGAGCTTGTGATGCCTCGTTCGCTTGGTGCATCTCTACTCTCATGCACCACACGAAAGCCCAATTGGCTATAGCATATATACATATTGATATATATGTAGAGTTTGTCTGTGTTACTCATCATGCAAGTGGAGTATGGTGGTTTATATCCGTGTATATGTATCAATGCAACGCCCAAATACGAACGACCAATGTGAATATGGTCGTATGGATAAAGAGTGTGAGAGCATCAACGCGATAGCAAGAGAATGGCATTCGTCGCTATTGCAACTGTGTTACTTTTCCTGTTTTAGCCCTTTTTCTGAAGCATATATTTTTTGTTGCCTGCCAACGAGTTTGTTCTTGTTGTTTCGGTATTTTATTTCCAATTTCAATGGTGAATATTGCGAACAATAACGAATTTTTCTCGCTGATGTCCAACGGTGGATGAATTTTATTTCGTGAATATATTGGTGTGAATGAGGGTATTCGGATGTTTGTGTTATTGATGGTAGATGAAGTATTGTTCTGATGGGTGGTGGAGGATTTATGTAGCGTTAATTCGATATATAATGAACTTTGACGATAAAGTACATAATGTCTGTCATGTATGTAGCCACAGAAGTGAAAATTTAAATATATTATTAATGAAAATATATGATCGGATGGGTGGATCAATTTCGGAACGCAGCTATGACTTGCAAATGTTGGATGTCTGTTAAGATAATGTATTGAGCTTGATCTGTGCAACATTTTCATTTTAAATCTATTCGGTTGATAGTCAAAATTGAAGTCATTCTGTAGAAATATTCCGTGACTAATCAAAACAGAATCGAATAACTTGGCTAATTACATTTACCACAATGGAGTTCAGAAAGAGTATTTTCGAACTAAATAACATGATAGCAACGCTATGACTCTGTTTCTAACAATACTATAATAAATTATCATCTGTAGAAATATTATACGAGAAAATTAGAATAGAAGTGAATTCACTCTGTACTCTTCCAGCAAGAGAATATGATTAGAGATCAACAATTTCAGTTCTTCTGTGTATTTACTGATTCAACATTAAATTCAAGTCTTTTCCCTCGGACCAGTCTCGAGTTCCATAAAATAAATCTCCAAATAATTCTCCCAAACTTCAAACAATCTCCAAAACATTTCCTATAACAACATGATGAAAAATCGAAGAATCCAACAACTTCTCTACAAATTCTCAACTAATAATCAGTTATATATTTAAATGATCTCATTATATCTCTACAAGATTATAGTATATAAATAAATTTCTTCTGCTTTGCTTATTTAAACGCAGACATGTTTCTCACCTGCGTCTGGAAACCAAGTCCTTCATCTGTAACGAATCGATTGGATCGGGCTCTCGATCCACGTGATGAAAGATTTATGCAAGTTCGTTCACGTCTCATCCTTCTTTCTCTTCGTCTCGTGCTGTTGCAACTGCTCGGTACAGTGCTTATTCTTCATCGTGTCCACTGCACTCCTCTGTATATCCATACCGACTTCCATCTTCTCTGCCAATTCGCCCGCACATCGCAAAATACATATATAAATATTTATACACATATAAATAAATATATATACACACTTTATATTCAACGGGAAGGCTCACTTGTGTATTTACTGAAGAGTACTGCGCAACTTGGCCAAATCTCATCTGTATATCGCGACGTTTCCTCGTTTCGGCGAAGACCGCGAGAAGACAACCGACTCCTTTTAACGCACCCTTTGAAAGTTATTACCTGCCCTAGCGCGCGGTCAATGCTATCGCATTTTGTGTGTATACATAGTGGCAAAGACCCTCTCTCCCAACTGCTTCTCTCACTCTTTATCACTTGCTCTTTTTTATCTATCTCTTTCACTCGATGTGGAGAATGTTCGTTCTTGTGTGTGTCTCCCTCACGTTTTTCTTTCCTGACACTTCCATGTTGTGAATGTGCATATTACCGAGTTCTTGCGTAAGCCTTTGATTTCTACAGTCTCTCCCATCTACAGTCTCTACCATCCACACTTCACTCTTAATTTGATAATCAATTAAATGATTCAAATGGAAGGAATGAAAAAATGGGAAACGGGAATTTAATACCTAAGAGAAGACATTTAGTGTGAAGTGGAGTAAACTCGATCACGTGGAGATATTGGGGATTTTCTAGCAGTGTCAAACTTAGTGATGGATTTTGATCAATGTTAAATAGATTATTTGATATTATTTTTTGATGAAATAAAATTATTCTAAATTGATACTCCTGTTATGATTATTTAAAAAATACAAAAGCATGAAGTGTTGCATCAGCAGTTCACAAAATAAAAACAAGTGTACACCCACAAAGGAAATTTGACAATGGAAATTCCTGTTTCGAAGAATTGAAAAATATTTTCTCCGCCACATCTTAAAATAGCACGACCCCCCCCCCCCCCCCCACTTTTGAGTATAAAAAAAAAAGAGAATCACCAACCTAAAATTACTAATCTAACAATACATATCGCAATTTCAACAATCCACATTCAGCAATGCTTCACATCGTTAAAAATACCAAACTTTTTTTCTTCCCCATCACTGCACTGTCTTTCTCTTAAAAAAAAATCGCTCGTGTGTTCCTCTTTTTCTCCCAACGTATCCACAGTGACAACAAACAGCACGAAAAAAAAGGAAAAAGAACCCCCCGAAGAGAAATAAGTAAATAAATAAAAAACTAGAAGTTGAAACGCGAATAAAAAGAGAAAAATGTATTATAAAAATGTTTCAACGGTTTAAAAGGCGAGTGACAGACGGGATAAAAGTATATGTATATAAGAGTGAAGGATATCCGCGCGCGCGACAGAAGCAGCAAAGAGAGGCTGCGCGCGATCCTCACATTCCACGGTTGCATTGCGATATAATATACGAGCGGTCAGGAAGCAGTCGGCTTTACTCAATGACAAAGGCCTCCTCTCGTCGTTGTTGTCGTCGTCGTCGTCGTCATCGTCTTCGTCATCGTCGTCGTCGTCGTCGTCGTCGTCTTCACCGTGGTGCTTACTAACTGACGAAAGATTGCGAGTGGGGCTTTCAAGGTTGGGGGAGGAATAGGATGAAGAATACTTTATATATACAAGATGCCGTTGGTCGGCATATTAGGATGGTATGCCAAGTTGGATGGTTTGATCGCGCGGTGGTTATAATAAATGCTGGTGGTCTTTCATCTCTGTTTCACTTTAGGCTCGATTGGAATAGTGGATGAACGGGGCCTTGCGTCACCACATGTCATCACGGGAGTGGACCCACTGATTTACATCCAAGTGCCTCGTCGCTCGGTGGAATCTCAAAGACCAGAGCAAAAGAGAGTAAGGAATTGGTCAGTGAAACCACCGGCGGTTTATACATAAAATATATATCGCCGTCATATCGTTATGCTTCAACTATGTGTAGATATGTTTGTAGGTATGGATGTATGTATTTATGTATAGATATGTAGCATCCGACAAAGGGTCGAGAGTTTCCTTGTCTGTTGTGATTCATAAATTGAAAATGGAAGATGACTTTCGAATTTTAATGTCGCCTTTGTCTTTGGACGTATTCTGCGATACACACAATATTATGTTATTGTTTTATTGTTGTTTTCATATGGAAAGTTATTGGTTAGAGATTGTTAAGTGGATCTATCATGTAAATGGTTTATTTTTATTTAGGATAGTTAGTGATGCGGAAAGAACAATTGTAATATTGTTTATGTATAATTTGTAACAGAGATGGATATCAAATTTAGATGTAAAATTTTTGAGATTGATTATTTATTAAAAGGGAAAATTATTGGAACAGAATTAATCAGGAGTTGATGTTTTTTTTATTTATAATAATTAGTGAAGAGGATGGCGGTAGCGAGAAGGGAGTTTGGAGGTACATTTTGATATTGATCGAATGAAGGATAAATTAATTCAGGAATATTGTTGATAGGATAAAACTTTAATTGATAATTACAAATAAGATCATAAATTTTTACTGTTTGTTGAAAATTATGTCGAAGAGTCCTGTGAATTTTCATCCGCTTTCAGCTTTTCTGTAGCATAGATGAATGAAAAGACGCTCAACATTAGAGTTCATTCAATTGTACCGTTTAATTTCGCATACATTTACAGAAAAATAATGTAATCATTATATACTATTCTTAATAAAATATCCTTTCTTCGTTAACCATGAATTGCATTGTGTGACGAAACGTCAAAAATTTTTTATTCAGTTTGTACCTTTCGATTCCAAACATGAATTGATCGCAGTCACACAATTTAAGCCAAGAAATTTCCAAATATCCCAGCGTTATAAAACTCAGTACTGGACTCATAAAATCGAATTATTTGGATAACTCTATTAGTCCCTTCGCAAATTACATGGACACCCCGAATTTTTCACTGTGACTGTTCAATTAATTCTGTAAATAAATGTGATTTTCCTTTCATACCTTGATCTAGGTTTTTCTTGTATTCGCATTTTTATTTATGCATCCGCTCCTTTTTCTATCAATTTATTTTTGTTGATGTTGTTCACCGATCTGAAGAGTCTCTCTCCATGGTGGTCGCACCATAATGCCATTATAATATAAAACAAACGCGCTTTTAATTCTCAGCATGTTTTTATCTATATATATATATATATGTTGGGGATCCATATGAACTCGATGCGATACATTTATATAGACTATATATGTGAGTGCTGGTACTAACAGGTGTCTCCAATATGGAATGTTGTTACTTGCTACTTTTGATGCTTCATGTTGGGGCATGCTGTATTAAACCATGTATATGTAGGATTCACGCGCGCGTGTATGTCACGACCATAACGAGACAGTTGGTAACTGTCCGGTGGTCACTTTGATAATATAAAAAGAATAGTTTGACTTCAGGTCGTTTGATATCAGAAGATTTTATTTTTTGTTTCCTTTACTTTGCTTCCGTTAAACTGTTTGATGCATGTTTGAACTTGTTTTTTGGATGGTTGATGTGTTGGCATGATTGACAATGAAAAAGTATGAATTTTCAGGAGTAATTGGTTGAACACTCACGAGAATTGAATTTTTTTTTTGGATGAAACTCTGACATACTCAGCAAAAACAAAACGTTGATCGCAAGAATTATAAATCAAAACCCAAAAATTCACATGAATATTGACCTAATTATTATGTAGTTCCACTCCCTATACACACAAAGCCCCTACACGCACATGTGTAGGATAAAATGACTGCTGCGGCGGATAAAGAGCGATCCTGTGAGCAGTCTGAAAGGACAATAAGAGGAGGATAATGAGCCAGGGTGTATGAGAAAAGGAAGATTGAATATGTATATAAATATAAGCGAATGGGTGCGTAGAAGAATGAAATAAAGAAAGTAAGGAAGAGAGTAAGGATGAAATTAAAAAATAAATAAGAGAAAGAGCCAAAGGGAAGAAAGAAGCGATAAGACTTTACTGAGGAGAGGCTATGGATTCCTGGGCTGCCAGTGGCGGGCTAGACACGTCGCCTGGTTCGAGTGCAAACTGTAACAAATCCAGCTTTCACCCAGCCAGACAGGGAGACAATTTATGTGGCGCGTGTTTCGTTTCGTTCGAGGCCGTATCCCGGGGATGCTACCGCGTTTGTTACACAAGGACTCACTCTCACTGATGCTGGACCTGGTGCTGCCTTTGATGATGCCCAGGTTTTGGTTATTGCTGTCTTATTACTGCTAATATAATTCTCCACGTTTCCGGGTTGTCAAAATCCAACTGTACAGACAACTCGTTCGTGTTCATGGTAGAGCGGGAAAATTCTGAATAAAACGAAAAATATTTAGCTTAACACATTAATGGAGGGATATATTCTGAGACAATTAATCGTGTGTTTTGCTTATTTGGATATTTATAACTGTGAGATGGTCAGTGGAGGAATTTGGCAACGTTCCCCGTAACATTTGGAACACTTTGAATTGACATTTCAATTAATTGTTGTGTTTAACATTGAATTTAGATCATGTAGTAAGTTTCTATTTAGGAAATAATGCTTCGAGCTTTCTAATTATAAACAAAAAGTGATAACCTTCTATGGGTTTCATTGGTTTATTGGTAAAGAATCATAGCGTGACTGATCGTTAGATGAATTTTTTGGTAGATCCTGGTTGACAGCATGTGAATCAAGATAGTTGAAATAAACAACTTTAATGATGCATGTTTTTAATTATACATATTTGCATGGTATACGTTATACGTTATACGATTCATTTATTTATTTATGTCCATAGTTCTTATAGTACATCAGATTTGTCTATTTCTATTCACATTCACACACAATACTATAGGATTTGAGCTTGGAAATATTATTTACGAGGTTGAACTGATTGGATCTTGTTGGAGAACTAATTGATTTGAAATATGAATAGTGAAATGTATAGAAGTTCATAACATAGATGATAAATCAATTAATAGCATTTTCAATTTCCACGGGCGACTTGGTAATTGTTGCTCATTTAACTCGAATATATCGATTTATTAAATAAAACGCTAAATATTGTAATATTCTACGCCCCAATAATACTTTTAATATAGAAATTTCAAAAATGATATTTTTCGAATATTACTCATCTCTGATTGTAAATATTTTATTCAAATTCTATTTCCATGCTCAACCATAGGAATAATTTCTAAGTGTGAGTGTAACAAAAATTTTCCAATTTTAAGAATTCCGAAATAAATTAATAAATTGTAGATATAAGAAAATAACTTCAATCCACTATTACCACTACTACCAATGCATAGTAATTTCCCATATAAAATTACCTCCATATAAGATTCAACTCGATTTCCAGCACAACAATCTTTCCAAATCCATATACAAATCAATTCTGTTACCAGACTGTGTTTTTTTTTAGTTAATTAAATATCTCTATATGCTCATAAAAACCTGCACCTTCTTACATAGACATATAAATATAAATATACATATACATTGAACATATATAGTAAATCCAACGTCTTTCTGGTATACAGTGGCTGCGTCTGCATGTGGTCATCGATCCGGTGTTGGAGGCCTCTATTTTACCAGCACATGGATAAGTACGACTGCCAATTATAATAAATACCAATTAACGAGAGGCGACGACACCCCTACTGCGACGAAGGTACCGCGGCTTCTTCTTCTTCTTCTTCTTCTTCTTCTTCTTCTTCTCCTTTTCCCATCTTCTATATATTCTATCCCCCTCCTTAACTTCTTCCCTTCCTCTTCTTCCTCTTCTTCGGCTCTTTTCTTTTTAATCTTATTATTCTTTTCGTTCTCATCGTCGTCTCTTCATCCTTATTTTTTTTTATACTTGCATTCACCACGATGGGACGGGGCAAAACGATGAAAGAGAAGAGAGAGAAAACAGGATATTATATTATTACGATTCGTCGTCTCACGAGGCAAACCATAACTTGTTGCCTCAATGCCGTATAAGTGCCACTTGAAAGAGCCTGTGCTCCCGTATAAATACACCTCTATACCAAGATCGGAATCAATCCACAAGGCGAGCAAAGGGATTCTGCTTATTGCAAACGCGAGATGTGTTACCTGTAGGATATATACACATACCTATATAAAGTCGTTGTGTATGTATTTACTGTATACTTCAAGTATCTGGTTTGTTGTTTCGTCGAATAAAACACGGAAGCGCCTTTGGTGTTTGTATAAAATATTTTACGTCAAACACATCATCGGAAAGAGTAAAATAGTTAATGGGACCAATGTAGAAAAAATCAATTGAAACGATGAATGGGCAAATTGATTATCTATATTTTTCTGATGTATTAAGCGAATCAGTGATTAGGAAATTTTCTTGATTAAAATTTCTAATGAATTTTACTTTTTTTGTTTTGGTAATGAATTATGAAACAGAATTGTGAGACTTGATTGGTTAACTTTAAAAGTGACATTTGTTGAGGTAAATGATCGATTTCTAAAGTGATATCGAAAATAATCAATTAAAATTTAATGTTATTTAATTCCTTTATCGTACATTGGATGAAAAATTTGTGGTTTTGTATAATAAATTTTTAAGGAGCGCAATTTTTGATTTTATTGTGGAGTTTTTTTTTGAGTTATTGAAATATGGTATCTAATTAAGTTGGAGCTTGAACACTTGCAAATTGATATAAAGTGATAACTTCCGCAACTTTTTCATCAGAAATTGTTATGCATTAATTTGTTGAAATGAAAAAAAGGAAAAAGTGACACAAAAGTGATAACAGTTCTTTTTATAAGATTTCAATTAACGACTACTTAATTATATAATTCCACATTGATACAAGACTATAAAAATTCAATGCAGTACAAACTAGAATTATTATCTAATAACGAATCATTATCTAATCATTATCTAATAACAACTCAATTATAATTCACATCAACGAAATCATCAAGTCGCAGCATAATCAAATAATCAATAACATGCCGCTCAATAAACCGTAAACGATGCTATTAATCAATGAATTAATCTTCGTATTAATTAATAATTGAATTAATCAATTCTGTCATCACCATCAAATAATCAACGCCGCACTGATAATTCCCATATTCAGATACCCATAAAAATGGGGAAAAAAAAAATTAAAATATGTCCAACGTTGATGCGCATCTCCGCATCTCCACACTTTATTTCAAAATCAATTGAAAACCAATGAATAATAATAAAAAAAAATTTCCAATTTAAAAATTGAATGATAAAATGAATGGTGATGATGACAGCGAGATATTATATTAACTACAAAAATATTCGGAGCGTAACGTCTTGAGAATATTGCTGTTCCATCATCGAATCAATTAATGTTATGTATAGCAGTATTATTATCCTTCTTATCATTATTATTACTATATATACAGATCGGACTACCGCAGGTACGCGATGTGTATATAAATAAAAAAAAATTTATGTATATATAAATCGTGGGCTATAGAGGTGAAATGAAACAGTCTCAACTGTTCATCGAGCGTAACGATGACGACGCAACAAAAAAAAAAAAAAAAAAAAAAAAAAAAAAAAAAAAAAAAAAAAAAAAAAAAAAAAAAAAAAAAAAAAAAAAAAAAAAAAAAAAAAAAAAAAAAGAAATGGGTGGAAAAAAGAAAAAAGAGAAAAAAAACTTGAAATCGCGAGATCATTCCTCCGGATCCTGACTTGGCCGTTATGGTTCAAACATCTTGGCTATACGATAAAACGGTATTTACTGATATATATATTTTATATATACCAGTATACAAATAAGAACAGTCAACTTCCTGGAACCAATCACTCGAAACGATTCATATGGAAGAAATAGCCGTTGCGTATATAGAATGTGGTGGACACATCCGGTCGATCGTTTATATATCTTGGAATGGATGCAATATGCCACACGCGGTGTGAGTCCGGGCAACAGGTCTCATTCGCGGGGTTCTCTATCGCGGGAAAAAAAAAAAAAAAAGGAAAAGAGACGAAATTTCGTGGGGTAGAGATTGCATTGGTTCATAGGAAAAATTTATAGGGATAATGATCGGGCGATTCTTCTGGTTTTCCTTTTACGGCTTGGATGTGTGATTTCAGAGTAGAATTTTCTTTATTATGATTTTGTTTCATGAAAAAATAGCAATTGTTGTTGGGGGAATGAGATATTCATAATTGGTATATTTTTATGAGAAATTCTAAATTGTTTGGATGTAATAAAATTATTGAAGGATTCTATTTTTTTGGCTTATATATTTGTTATTTTTCATGTCGATGTTACTTGGTTCATGGATAGAAGTTCATTTGTTCTCTACACTTCCTTCATTGTTCTTTTAATCATTTTTCTATACTTTTAGTAATGTAACGAACAATAAAAAATTTCGGACTAGAACATTCTTGGAATTTATCACAATGAAAGAAAAAAAAACTCCGAATCGTATGGATTCTATGGAATTAAAAATATCTCATTGCACTTTCAAATTTTCTTCTTTCATTTCTTAAATATATTTCCACTCTTTATTGCATCACGTAGAAAATCTTCTTTATATTCATAAAAATATTTAACTTGTATCACTCTACCAATAATTGAATTCCAAATTATTATTTTAACCGTCTTTAACTCGTTTATTCACAATACCTAGAACATATTTATTTTACGATAAACCTTTGCACGTGCCCTCACACGAACGCTCATGAATAAATGGACTTTGAATGCAACCTAAACCACGACCACCAATCAATGGATGAAGTTCTTGACAATTTGTAAGTGGGTCACAGCGACATTGAGGTGAGAAATGGTATCCAAAAAAAGACAAAAAAAAACGGGAGGGACGAGTACACAAATGAAAGAATGAAAAGCGCCTGGTGCATCGCACACGATCCTTCTTCTCAGTAGGAGTGAACCATCAAATGAAAAGTGCACTGGGCCCCTGGCGAAATTCAATGAATTGTAAATATAAATTATCCATTCATGTCACTGCTGTCAATTCATCAATTTTTTTTCCTCATTTTCTACCTTTTGAGGGTCATAAATAATTTCAAATGCGAGAATGCACTTCTCTAAAGATAACTCACAAATCCTGAGAATATATATTAGTCGCAAGAATTAATAACGGTGAAATAAAACTTTAAGAGAAGAACTCGATAAGTATAAATTAATACAATCATTCGAATTTTTTTCAAAAGTATTTATGAAACTCTGTGAATATTAACAAAAGTACAAAATGTAATCGATGTATTGCCCCTTTTTTTTCTATGACACATCAACCAGCAATAAATATTTATTCGTTGGTATTGTACTTTATAGGCAACAAATATACTATCGTGTCACAGTTGCACTTCAGAACTAAACAACAAATACAAATTCTCCAAATGTCATTCATAATATCACTTATTCCGTTCTACTCCGTGAAAAATATTAATTGAAATCCAATCAGTTGGAATCCATAAATATCTTGAAATTTAAAAAATACTAACTACTGACAAAGTTTTTTCCTTTTATTCTCTTACAATAAAGCCAATTCACGAATAATATCTAACAACAACCAACAAAAATTCTTTTCATTAACTGTTGATTCCACGAAAATAAAATTAAAATCTGTAAATTCATTAAGTGAATATGAAAAAAGAAAATGCAATGATTCGTATGCACTGCAGCTAGAATGATAATCTATTAAATATTTATGAGTTCTTTCAATGTTGAACAAATTTTTCTCCTAGCATATATATTCATTTCGAAATAGTAAATCAATAATTCAACGATAATTAATATTAAATATTAATAAAGTCGCGATAGCAGTGACACAATCTCGATTTATAGATCTTTTAATCTATATATGATTAAATCAAGTTTTATAGAACATTGAATTAATGATAGACTAAAAGTCACATACACAAGATTGTAATGAGATTTATCCAGTGGGAGAAAGTATCGCACGTATACCTTTATACTCACACCTACATATATATATATTCATTTATTTATACATATAAATACACTTATGTACACCTGCCATACACAGTTATTAATCACTCTACCGTTGGACGTTACAATGCTCCCAGAGGAGCAATAAATTGCTCGATGAAACCAAGGTAAGAGAGTGCACGAGTCGAGAGTGTTTTTGCAATGGGGAAAAATACACATATAGAAAAATAAGAAAATATGATATACAAACAGTAGAAGTAAAAATATAAATGTATATTTATATATTATTAATTGGAAATATAACAGTTGAGCAAGAGATATCTTACACATTACAGAATATACATGAAAATGAACAAAATTGGAGGGAATAGTTGGATAAATATTAGTTAAATAATTTCAAGATGAAGATGTCAATGAAAAGGTTAAGTGAAACTCGTATGGAAAAAAAATTTGAAGTTTTAAATTAATTTTTCGTCATGGTGTTTGAAATCTTTGGAAATTCATTGAAAATTAAAATCTGGATGAAAATTTAATAACAGAGTGATCATTATACACAGAATAATATTAGAAAAAGTTGATTGGAATTTGTAATGAGATATTTCGAAAAGTTCATTGAGATTGTTGTGAAGTAATGGTAAAACTGAATTAATTTTGGATTTTTATAGTGGATTGAAGTACAGAAGTTAACAATGCATGGAATGATATCTGATAGAAGTTCAATAGCTAGTTGGGGTAAAAGTTAACAATTCAACTCGATTGGTGGTCCAATTAATTTGGTTCATTTTATAGATTTAACTGTTGTGAAATTATTTTAACATTTTATCAACAGTTGAATGAACATTAAGATGTTCGTTGTTAATTAGAATGTGTCGGCGGAATAGTTGAATATTTATTTCGATCTTGCGACTAAGTGAATGGCATTTTTTCAAGGTTTAGAACAAATATTTCTGGGCTTTCCTTCGTTGTAGCAACAGAGAATCGACAGATGTGTGTAATGTAATCTTTGGTTCGAATAAAAATTATAACAAGGACATAATATTTCATATTATTCTCATAAAGGAAAAGTGAATGTCGCAGTTATAGAGATGACATTCATTCAGTAGAAACTGTTCAAGCATTCTATTGTCATGACCATAAAAAAATCTTATTATGCAATTAAAATGATTCATATTCAGACTCTTAATTCTCTTTTCTTCCACAATTATACTAGAGATTAACAAAAAAAAACCACGATATTTCAATCGAGGTAATTACAAGATTAATTTAGAAAGAAAACATTATATAATTTTGTTTACCTAAAAAAATGTCTTTGGTTGAAAAAAATTACCACAGAATCACTCAAATAACTTGAATTTGCACAGATTATCATTTATTATTTAAAACCAATGTTTACCAACAATCAAATTTTTATATTCTTTTATTTCTCGTGGATCAAATACGAACAACTTTCATCTACATCATAATTATTTGTTTTACCAAAAATTCACAAACTTCGATTTTCTACACCAACAACTAAATTCACTCTGCTTTAACATTTGTTGAAACACAAATGGCAATAAATGAATTCTATAAAATTCCAGCTCAAATACAATGGACCGCTTTCTTCCCCTCCAACATCAACCCATGACTCACCTAACATCCTAAAAAATAATAACCCCATCTTTCATTTTCCACACTCTCATTTTCACTCTTTAAAAATTAAATTCTACCATTTCTACATACAAACACATAGAAATACACAAGCTATTAATCAATGCAGATTATCCACTAAACATAATGAAAAAGAAAAAAAAAACAAACACTCACATGTATATATATACAAAAACGAAATATCAGTGGATGGAAATTGTGGAATGGGAGTAAAATAAAAAGCGAGTAGAAGGAGGCAACAGAAGTCCAGACCTAAAGCGAGCAAGTCAGGTTTAGTATCATCCTTTATTCAAACGTTCTTTCAGCGGGTGAGTACTCCCACCCATCTTCACCCCTCACCGCTCCCACTCTCGCTCTATCTTCCAATGAATACTAAAAGTTTCTGAATGCCGTTTCGCCTCTGATATTAGTTATACTTAATTCAAGACACGAGACTGCAAGCGAGTTGATGAAGTGAAAGAGAAAGAAGAGAAAGAGAGCAGCAAGCGAGCAAGGATCGTATATATACATCCACATATAAATGCATATATCTATATGGATAACTAGAAAAGAAAGAGAGAAAGTATGTATACTATTGAGATAAAAAGAAAAAGATCAGTTGAAAGGTTAACCTCTTATCCTCTCACTCTCTTTCTCTTCGCGTTACATCTCGCTCTTTATTTTAGCTCTTCGCGCAGTTTCACAAACCCCTCACATCACCCCACGCGCCCTATTAATGCCAATTCGTATATAGTAATCTTTTATTTTTATTTAAATCCATCACGTACAACTTATATTTTCATTAGCCTTTGAGCGTTGCACGAACGAACGCGCTCGTAAAAAACCATTTCACCTGTGCCCGCGGCGTTGCGTTCCATCTTTACTTCCACTCATATTATATATTCCCTTTCGGGCTTCACCTCCTTTTCACTTCACCTGCGTTTTACTATACACAACAACACCCAGAAACGACTCGTGCGCACACCTCCCCCGCACACGCAGCTGTGTCTATTGCAAAACCACGCGCATACATTTTGCTTTATTTTTACATTTGTTTTTCTTCTTTTTTCATTTTTACGTTTCGTATGCTTTCATTCTCACTCGCGCATATGCTCATCAGATTCTTTAATAATACCTGAATGTTCGCGCGTTCTCTTTCAATATGTATGTGTGAGTGTGTGTGTTCATGAGTGTGTCGAGGAGAGAACGTTTATATGCACGAAAACCCCATGTGCAGTGAGATCCTATCAACAATTTCTTTTTTCTTCTACTTTTTTTATGTACTTTTATTTTGTTTTCTATCTGGCTCTTCTCATTTCACGCTGCACTACCGATTGATTTTCAACTCCACACGATCATGTTTTATGGACACTTTATGTATAGATAGCAATTGAAATTTTAATACTGATATGTATGTATGTATATGTTTATGTATTGGGTGAATGGATGAAGAAAGGGAGAATTGAAATTTGACCATTTATGAGCCGTATTTTATGTGATGATATTTTTGATTTCAGTGAGATAGAAATGAAATGTTTAGGAATTTTATGCAGCAGTGATATTATGTGGAAAATAAGGGGAAGATAATCAAGATGGGGTTTGCTTGAGTGATTGAAATATTCTTCTTTTCCCTCCAATTTTCGTTTTATTATTGGATCTCATTTGGTTATTTACTTTGGGACTTTTCCATTGATTTTTGCCTTTTTTACTGACGATTATAACGATTATTGCAACTTCTGGCACTACAATTTGAAGTTCGAGAACCAAAAAATATATGACAAGTTGTGATATTGAATTTGATATTATTATAAAAAATCATTTTAAAAGGTAAACGATTCGGATATTTTTTTTTAATATCATTATTATGTCTAATATTATAACTATTTGTGTAACAACATTCTTGATTCATTAAATGATTGACTGTGTCAGATATAAATTGATCAGCACTGATGAGTGATTCATCAACTACCAATGTCCGTTGAGTCGATCCCACTACCACCTACCTCAATGAACAATGAAAATTTATCAAATATTATTAATTATTAATTAAATATACTTTATATGGATTGTTAATATCAATATTATCCATAACACAATAATAAATCTTGTTAATATGAAATAAACTCTCATCCCAATAACAATTTGTGTAATTTCTGTTGTTTCGTAATGGAAATTTGTAGATATTTTTTGTTTATATATCAAAACTTTGCTTTGCAATTGAACATTTTTCTCGATTACTTCCACATGAATTTTCCATTTGTTCCAATAGAAAAACATGATTTACAATTTGACATGACATTCAGATGGTCCTTGATCATTTTTTTGAGAAATTCTTCGTTAAATACTCAATATATGTTGTAAACCACAAAAACAATGACGTCTCTTGATATATGTCTCTCACATTGCAAAACCCTATCTCTTGTAATCGCCTGACGATGCCAGTAGCATAACATTTAGTTTTCATTAAACACTCACTATAGACTCCCCTTCTTTTACTCATCTGCTTCATCCTCATCTCACTTATTCAATATCGTCTCTCTATTTCTGTCTACATCACTGACGATGAATCCACCCTCGCTTGGTGCACGTCGTCTATCTAAATCCCTGTCACTCACACGGTCCAAAGTTTAATTGATCAATGATAAAGTTTATCGATCATTTCGAATTCATTAAACTTTGCTATAGTTTATGTCACACTCGGGACAACTCGACACATAGACACAGCTACATAATTTGTTACAGCTGACATTTTTTATATCATACATGTTGACAGATATACACGCAAATATCAACATAAGACAATTCTTTGTATTAGTTCACACGAAACAAAAAGAAATTGTTACCAATAATTCAATGAAATTCGCGAATTTCACTTGTGACATTTCAGAAAGGATTCTCCAAATTGATTTAGTGAATTATTCAGTCGTCATAAATTTTGGAGATTCAATAACATAAGATTTATAAAACTGAATTTAAAAAATAGCTAGAAAGTGTAATTGGATTTATGAAAATACATTTCGATAGCGGAGGTTTTTTTAACTAATTTCGGATGACCAATTTTGAACTAAAAATCAAATCGCATAGGAGAAGGAATTGTTATTATGATGTTTGTTAAATTCTGGTGATTAAGATTAGAATTCCCATTAAATGAGAATCAAAGCAAATATTCAGTGAATTTCTTGCAACCTGTAATTTCACAGATTCGTAAATAAATTGTTGCAAAATCATGAATAAAATTGTATTCATAAACTTCATAGTCGTTTCATATTGCATTTGGACAGAAAATTATTTAACCCAACTCTAAAGTTGTTAATTAATCTGTCTATGTAAATATAACTTTCCGTCATAATTGAAATCGACATTGTGATGAGTACATGGGGTCTAGTTTATAAACTGTGATGAGTGCTATATAGTCTAGAAGCTCAGATATCGTTTGTATGCACGCGAACTCGAACTTTGTATACTAAGACAGCACACGCTCACATACAAATACGCAGCCAAACACGCTCAAAGCCTAATTTCGTGTTATGTCTTCATCGCGGTAGGTATCAAACCGCACATTGAACCGCAACATGCCGTGTCTATATAATTTCACTTCGCCAAACACACATATGCATGTATAACGCAAATATCATAAAAAAAATAATCAATCAATAAACTCAAATGGAAAATTAAATATTTTTCATCATACTAATTTCAACGGTATTAAAAAAATTGTATCGCATTGAAATATTTTTCTAGTGCGAATGAATGATTTTTTACACTTGTAATTCATGAAAATCATAAAGTGAAAGTCATTCGTTCGTATTTCTCTTGTTTCTAAGGAATATTTTATTCATGTAAAAGAACAAAATGAAGAATTGGGAATTAATCATACAAATAATAATTAGAAAAATTGATTCTTGACGGTTTGTATTCATAATTTGACAGGATTTCACAAAATAAAATAACGAGTTGGAGTTTGTTACATTACGATTATTATTTGCTGATGACATTCGGATATTTACTAAAAAAGTTCGCTGAAATTGTGGCCAATCAGTAGTAACTGGTGTTTGATTGGAAATTGAGATATTCTCAAGTAGAATAATAATACGATTTGAATGATCTATGATATAATTATTCCACAATAAGAGAAAGTCGAGATTTGACTTTTGAATTGTGAATGATTGATTTTCAATATTCAATTCGAATTATTTTTGAAAGTCGAGTCATTAGTCATACGGTCAGCATTCAAGAATTTTCGAATGAATAAAACAATTGAATTGATTAAATCTTGACATTATCACTATGAAACAAACAACTCAAAGAGATTTTGAAGTTCTTTGACGAGTTTTACTTTTACTATTAGTTGAAACAAAATGAAAAGATAAAGCTGATATTAATTAGCTCACTGAAAAGAACTGTTACATTTTGGTTCTACAATTTCAAAATTAATCTAGCGATTTTCAGTCTCACACTATAGTAACAATTTCCAGAAGTCTCAAATGTCTTCGATGTCTAGTTTGTTCGATGAATAATCGAAGCCTGAATTTCAAAATTTCGTGATTTTACTTGTGCCAACAAGTTAGCTGAAATAGTATTTTTTCTTTCAACAATTCAATGCCCCTTTCTCTACTTTAACCACATCCAACAAAATTCTAAACAACAATAAAAAACAATGAAAATTCAATGCGTTGCGCCAGCCATGCAAATAATTTTACATTGATGCAAGAAACAAGACAAAAAGGAGGGCAAAACAGACAAACAAAATGAAATTCGCAGGTTGCCACAGGGATGAGAATTGAAATGGATGAGAAAATGAACGACTCATCATGAATGTATATGCACATCTACATTTATAAATATAGCTTTATTTATATACAAACATATGTGTATATAATATGTGTTAAAAGTAGTATATATTCGTGAGAACGTCTTGTATGCGTGCGAAACAGGACCTCGTATAATATATCCAAAGGCGTTAGAGAGAACTTGGTCGTGGCCTATGTTGTTGTCGCGTGGGCGAGTCCCGAGCGTTTTATATTCGTCCCGCGCGAGGTATCATTTTCACGCAAACTTTTTAAAACGCACAATCGAATAAATAATCCCGCGGTCTTAAACTCTTATCCATACCCGCCGTATACCCGTGACAATAAATATAAGCGGAAACACATACACATATAAATGTGTTTATACACTCTTCTTCGGTGTTTGTCGTTGAATATTTTATTGTCATGGCTGTTTGCACGGCTGCCGTTTTCTATCAATATCTTCTCTGTATAAATATATTAACATGTGTAGTTGTGCATTATGGTGAATAAATTATGGTAATCAAATACGATGAAAATTCATGGAGATATGATAAATTATTAATTTAAATTCATGGCTTTTTATATTTATTTCAATTTGTTTTGTCGATGTTTAGAATCAAACGATGTATTTTAACTCTTGGTGTCTATATGAATAAATATACATTTATATATTTGGTGACTAGTGAGAATGATTTGATTCCGATTGTATAAATTTATGAACAGATGATCAGCGTATGAATTCAAGCGGAAAATGAATAAATCGATGTTGATAAGATTTTACCATTTGTAATTATTTCACTATTCTTTTAGTTTAAGATGGAATTGTAGGAGACTTTTTGAACAATAAAGAAAGATGAATTGGTTCATTGGCGGAATTGAAACTTTTTATTTACCTCAATAGATAAAAAGTATAATTAATTGATGGACACTCGAAATATTCTGCACAATTAAATAAATACCAATTTTTCAACGCGCATTTATTCTTTTCAATTCACCAATCAGGTTCAAATCAGTAGCAATATTTTTTTTTTCCTCCACATTCATTCAATTGAACAAACACTCCCAAAAACTACAAGAAAAAAACATCATAAATTTGAATATCCTCAAATTAAAATCCTCTCAACTTATCTCACTATCTCGAGACTGAAAAGAAAAGTAAACACAGAACATTCTTTCATTTTAACAAGATTTTAATTGGTGATCCCCTAAACTTCTTCCCAAAACATAAAATCAAAAATATTCATTGAAAAAAATATCACACTAATATATTAAACAACCATACATCCATACAAACAAAAATATAAATCCATACACAGTCAATGGAGGGCGGTTGGACACGGGTGGACGTAGACATTTGCACCAACCGAGTGCCGATTCCAACTCCGGTTTTTCAGGTTTTGTGAGACTCTGTTGCTCGCGCTCTTCGCATGCAGATGCAATAACGCATAGAGATCAGATCCTTGAATTATTTGAAGAATTTTTTAATTGGCCAAAAAACCAACTGAGAGTAAGCAAGATAGAAATACGCGAGTGAGAAAAAGATTGCGATCATCGTTCATACGAGTGGGAGTCGAATAATATTGAAATACCCTCACACATCGCAAATCCTTTTTTGCCTAAACATTACTTTGAATATGTTCTTTCCCCATATTTTTTTTTCTTCTCATTCCTCCTCATTTCATCTGGTCCATAACTCTTTCACAAATATATATGAATGTGTGAATTATGGCGCATGAGCCTAACCCACAATCCCTATTTTCGTCCATGCGACAACCAAGTTGACGACGAATCAGTTCCAAATGTCCCTCTGGTTCCAGAGGAAAAATAATCTTTTCTACGAACTTGAGGGCTTTTTTGAATAAATACGGTGACAGAACGCCTGGCCAGTGTATGCCGCACACGCTTCCTCCTCTTTTCGTTTCTATTTACTTTATATATGTGTGTTTATTATATATACTTATGTGTGTGACTGGTTGAGCGCGTGCAGCCGCTTCTTCTTCGCATGCCTCATCGTCTTCGTAATTTCTTCCTTTCTCTTTTCTTTTTTCTTCCTCATATATATTTGTGTATATATATATATGGATATTGTCATGTCCGCCCGCGCGCCACAGCCTCTTGTGAGCACGGGGCGACACATCCCTATAGTTTTTAGGGAGAGATGTCTGCTTTTCACCGGGGATCGTTAGATTTATGACGGTCTGCCTCTGGCTCGCTTTATTTTTAACCTTTCACCCATTAACGAACTTTATCTCTCGCCCGTATTTCTCCCACCAATATATGTATATTGTTGCAGTCGGTCTCACTTTACTTTGCACTCTTTTCCTCATTCAGTTGTGTTCTCCCACTGTCTTCTCCTGCTTGAGTTTATGTATCTGTTTTTAATTTTTATCTCAGCGTCCTTGAGAGTTTTATTCACTAGTTTGTGACATGAATTTTCTTTTGCATTCTTTGCTAATGTATGCTGATTATTATTTGTTATTTTGTACTTGTTGGGGGCGTTATTTAGGATATGAGGGATCATGAGAACGCCATTAAGATTGTTGGTTGTGGAAAGTGAATCTTCCTCATAGCGTGGATGATGATTTTTTGGGAATTTGTCATAAGCGTGAAATAGGAAATTGTTTAGATTTTGTACAGATGCAACTATAGTAAGAACTAGAAACAGAGAATGAGATTGGGTTGTAGAGTATGAATACTCTTTTTGTTCATGAAATATCAATCAAAATTTGACCTATAACAAGTTCATCACCACCGAATTTCATTGTTATTATGAGTTCTATACTTATGGTGTCAATGATATTGTAGAACAAAAGAATGAAAACTTGTCATTCTTTTGCATTCATTTATTCCACTGTTAAAATTTCAAGACAAAAATTTCTCCATGTTAATTTTCGCTATTTTCCATTCCACTTTTTCAAATTCCTCTAATCCATCCACGAGAGGAAGCAATTCATACATTTTTTTCTCACTTAAAAGTGTCACTGCAATTGTTTCATAATGGAATAAAAGAGAAAGGAATGGAAAATGAAAGAAGTATTCATTTGTTACTTTCGTGATGTTTGATAAAGTGGTTGGTAGATTATATCGCAGATGATGTTGTACATATAACCCAAAATGTATTCACATCTATATATTTCGTCTGCATATAGATACACAAGCTTGGTACCATAGTTGCACCATCCCACGGGACAAGTTACCAAGCTGGATAATAATGTTGACATTAACTGCATAATTATGGAACGCCCTCTTGGCATTACTGCTTGGTCTAAATTATACCGGGTGAAGAAGCAATTAGGAGAACGGGGGCTTTATTCATAATGCCTGGATGTACGTTTACAGGCATCCGGGTATTACTCAAGTTCTGCGATGGTTGTTGTGTATAAATCAGGAGAGAAACGGAAAGGAAAATGAGAAATAATGATGAAACTGTGATTAAAATGGGAAATGAGTAATTATAATCGGTGAGGAATTCAGCAGTCAAACCATCACAGTAGCGAAGAACTTTTCTCAAAATCAATTGAGACTATTTCATTTCACAAGCGGTAAAGTTCATTAATTGTTTCATATCTGCACGTTAAAAAATAAAATACAGGTAGGCCGAGGTGAATAAAAGTTCTGTATTATTGTTTCTAATTCATTTGAAAAAAATTGGAGTGGGCATTTTTGTTTCTCTGATTTTTATATTATTTTATGTATGCGAGAAGGTGTGATTTGAATTAATCACAAAGTTGCCTGTAAACTGTAAAATAGTGTTAAATAAAAAAAAATTGATTGTTGGAGCTTCTATTTTCTTTCGAATTCTGAAAAGTTCATTCAAAGAAATTTTGTTTGTATCTTTTTCAACATGAAATAATTAAAAGTTACATTTATATGATTCTCCTGAATCAGAAATGAATGATTTAATCGGCTGATGAATTCTTCATGGAGAAATGGTCTCAGTTCACAATAAAAGTGGAATACTTACGTTTTGTTGAGAAAATGGATCAATTAAAGGGGGCGCCATAGGATCGGGGATACAGTTTCAAAAGTACGCAACGAACAAAGACGTCGCTTTTCTTGTCGCGCGCGCGGACTGAGATTCCCAATCCCAATCTTCACAACCCCAAGTGCAGAATCTCGTATTTTCTTTCTCTATCGTATTCGACTTCAATCTTCTTCTCACTCTCCCACTCTCATCTACCTCACAGCTATCCAAGATCCAAGTTATTCTCTCCAGCTCACACTGTTCACTGCGTTGCGATCCACTTCTCGCCCAACCGAGTAAATGTTTAAATTCAAGACAAGTTAATTAAAACGGAGTGTAATTATAGTCGCTGCATACAGTCTATTTATAAAAATTCAACATTTTATACATAAAGATGAAAGGAATTTTCACAGTGTCTGAACATGAAATAATTGTTAAGACTTTCATATAATTTTGAATGAAAAAAGAAAAATTGCAAAATTGCTTTTGATATAAATTAAAGTTGGGAAATAAATTTTTAATTAGATTTAATTGTTGAAGATTAAATTCGGACTCTACATAGAACTTCATATGGGGATTGGACATTGGGATTGGACATTGCAAAAGTTATAATGTTAGGAGAGAATCCGAAAATTTTTCACGGAACCTCAGGTGATCATTTTTAGGAAATTCACTGTTTCTGCTAATAACATAGTTTACAATTTCGAATATTTCTTTTTGGTGGTTCTTTTTATATCCGCATGAAATTTCATTCCAATCTTGAATTCGTGTTCACCAATGTGGAAAATGCCATGAAAGAGTTGAAAGTAATCTCTGAAATTTGCATTATAAACGATCTTCCCAATTTCTTCATTTGAAAATTCAGAGAAATATTTCCAAAACTATTCAACACAATCGTTAATAATTCTGACAGTAATATTGATTTTTATTGATTTATGACACATAAAAACCATCGAGAATAGATTTGAATCCTATCGTGAACAATCTTCATCTGTATAATTAAATTTCCACTCGAGCAATTATTTTGTATCCAATCTTTCTTTTCGAAATGCGTTTTGAAAATTCATTCATTCGTTAATGAAGCAGCTGTGGTACATGTGTACTACTGCGCACACAATATAATAAATAAGACTATTATATATGTTTAGAAAGTTTTGGTAAATGTGTCGAATGGATTACACATTGAGAGCGGGTGAGGGTTGAATCTGATTTTAATGGCTCGAACACTGGCAAATGGCACGCCGATATGTTCAATGCCCATTGGACTCGAGTTTGCTGACTCATACGTCAGACAAATGGGATTAGGTGTGTAGTAGAATGGCCATGTAGCTTTATAATTGGACACAAGAGTTTCGAAATAATTATTTGTACCAAATTTTATCAAATTCCGAGATAACATTCGCGTTTGTTCTTAGAAACGTATCATTTCGATTGAATAACGTTTCAAATCTGATTTAATTCTTATCCCAAAAAGCTGAACATCATCAAAGTAAAGTGGAATAAATCAAACTGATAAGTTAACTTATTTTTATATTCATGAAAGAAAATACCTACTGTTGATATTCAAACACTCGAACGATTTCATATTCGATGAATTTGATAAAAGACGCAAAAAAACCTTTGAAATTTGGATATGTTGAGTGAGCTCATCAGACATTTTTGAAAGAAGAAGAGAAATTGTTTAAGCTCTCTCAGTAAAGAAACAAAAGAAAACCTCAACTACAGGATGGATTCTACAACTTCAAATGCTACATGTTGATCATTATTTATTCTTTTAATCAAATACGAATCAACTATGATCAATACATTCTAATTATCAAATAATGAGCTCTCCATAACTATTTTATCAAACTGCACCTTACAAAATTTAAACCTGAGCAGAAATATATAATCTATGACCGTCCCAGTTGGGAAATCTTCAATTGAAAAATAATCATGGTCAATAAAAAAGCTGAAAAACAACCGAAAATGTAAGGAGAAAAAAAATCATCCCACTTATTCCATCTCATAATCTTTCATTATCACAAATAATACACATCTTCTTTTCTAATTCGTTCAGCTCTGTAATGTGGCATCTAGTTCTTTGTAATGCGCTGATACAGGCAAAAAGACAATCACAGAGGGTTGGAGGAAGTGACATCAAGCAGTTTATATACATATACATAGGTGGCGGAAGGAGGAAGAGATACCAGGCAGTAGAAACGAACAAGGAAAAGTACAGAATGGGCAGAGTGAGAAAGTGAAGCACAGTTGAGTATAGTACAGCAGCTACACGAGCATTACGGACATTAGATTGGGACACGAGCGCAATAAACCTATCTGTATAATCTGCCCTGCAGGAATTAACAGCCCTCTGAAGGTAGCCACTAACGAAGTAATTCACTGGATGAACGTGGGGTCGATGCTGAGTATACGAGAGGGAGTGAGCAAGAAAGGCAGGAAGGCAAGGGGATGAGCAAGATGTGCTTGGGGTTTGTGTGCCCAGTGAATATCTATACTACACAAGATGTACATATATATCAGGTGTTCCAAAATTGAGATTTAGATCGAATCACAGTAAAGCAATAGCACCAAACTGTATCCCGGTGGTTTAATAATTTGTGAAATTGTTGGTTTGGATAATTAAAACGACATTATTTTTTCCTTTTTTTTATTCCGTGGGAGCTTGTAGTGATTCAGTTGATGAAGATAGAAAGGTAAATGTTGAAAAAAAAAGGATCAAGCGAAATAAATTAGAGGTTAATGTGATAGAGAAGAGAAGGGTTTGTGCTAGAGAATGAAAAATTGTACAACAATGAAAGTTTACTGCAAGGGAAAGGAGGAAGATTGTATGAAAATTTTTGTTTAATGTTTCTATGCTGCTTTATGGTAATGGTAAAGTGAGAATCGAAGTAGCGGGAGAGGAGAAATATGATTGAGCGACTTTACTTAGCATAATATGACGCCAATTAATGAATTGACCACTGTTTCTCGTGAAAATTGATTTAAATCTGAGTTCTATGTATATAATCAATTTGTGCACACATGTGTTATTGTATAATAAAACTCTGGATGACATAAATCAAGCCACCATCATTCTTATCTTCCATCAGATTCGTAAATATTCCTACAGATAACATAATTTATACGCCTCCCATTTATCTAATTTTCCTGTCTATGAAATATTTGATGAACAGGCAATTAACTTAATATGTCAGTTATTCCATATACAATCATATTTTACCATCCAATAGAAAATATTTCTTTGATCTCAGCCTAAATTAAACTTTTGGTATTTATAATTGTCACTCATACAAAATAAATTTTTTGCAATAATAACTTAAACTTATCCTAATTCTTCTCACAATTTTACATAAATACACGATAAAACGTTCACACCGTATCATTATTGCTGTGTTATCAATTTTAATTCCTTCTCTTTCTTTTCTCTTTAGCAAAACGACTTATAAAAATTTATACACATTCCATATATTTTCGGTAGTTTGATTTGATTGCGTTATTTATTGGATGTAATTTAGTGAAGAATAATAATTGCTCAGTGAAGCATAGACTGTTCAGTTTGACTTAGGGTCTTGTGCCATCATGGCTCTTCATGGCCTTGGATATTTTCGCGCGAAACCCCTGGTGAGCCACAAATATATTTATGTCGATAGTTTCTTGATTTGTCGACTCGCACCGCTCATCAATATCTTCTCGTTTCTCACCCTCACCAACTAACTCGAGGATATTTTTGGGGTAACGCACGAAAACTCACAGGAATGAGGACAAGCTATATAACTTGTTCAACTTACAGATGCGCAATATGGGATCGATGGAATGATATACTTTCTATGAATGTACATCCATGTATGGAAGCATATAAATTTCTATATGTATTGGTTTTAGCTATATCTCAACGTGAATAAAGCTGTAAATTTCCACTAAAATGTATTTTCACATTTATTTGAAATGTGCAATATCAATTATGCCGAATTTATTACTGCCATATTTGTAGGGAATGAAAAGCTCGTGATAAGATGAATAAACCTAAATTCATGAGTAAGAAATATTATATTTGGATTATAAATAATGAAAAAGGATCATCAATGGCGTTATTTACTTGACAACGTGACAAGAATATTACGGAGCGTATTGTGGAATTTCCATTGCTACTGCTTCATTGAAAATGCTCCCACTCGTTGTGATCATTCACAAATTTGGGAGCAGATTTTTATGCTGATCGATGTATATGATTATTACAATTGATGAATTTAGTGAATCATGAATGAAGAACAAACGTAAAATGAATCGGTATCTTACTCTCCTCCAAAATGCCCTTTTTTACGTGTGAAAATTTATTTCATTCAATTATTGAACAGTTAAAATTTTAAAAGCGGTTCTACGGGTTGAGGTTTAGACAAGAATTATCTGGGTTTCAAAAAACTGATCATTATTCTTTCTCTTTTTCTCATCAATAAATAAATATTAATCAAATTGGGAGCTATCTGAAACCTGGTTTTATAGCGCGTTATAAACCTATTCAATATCTAAAGTGAGATATTCTCTGCAAACTTACAGTGACATTTGACCAGAGGTTATATAAAGAAGTCGAGCTCAACACTTTTACGAGTTAATTCAACTGTTATTGGTAGATTTTACTGTGATATACAATCCTGCCCACCCATAAAAAGCCATGAAAATAAAAAATGAAGTTATCAAAATGTAAAAAAAGGGGAAAACACCATTGGAAACATGTCCAAACCTCTTTCAACTGATTTTTGACATTTCTGGTTTAGTTTTGGGATCTATATGATTTCCTAAGTTGATTTTATTGAAATAGTAGAGGATTAGTAATGCGTGTCGGGAAATTTGACTTTCTTACAGTTTTCTTAATTGATATATATTTTCTTTTTTCGGCAGAAATATTTTTTCATTAGCAAAAAATCTTCCGCATAGATATTTTTAGACTGATATTACGAACCTCATAACCAACCTGATGACCTTAATTAGAATCCAAAATCATGTGAAACTATTTCATCAAAGCGAACAAAAAAGAGGAGAGTGAAAATACCATTCAAAATAGTTACTTGATGAATCGTCCCGATTTGCTGCCATTTACCAAACAAAAAATCACATCGAAATTTTCATGACAATGCTGCAATACCGCTAAAGAATTTAGACTAATATCTGAGTTCTCTGAAACACGTTCCAACATGTCACAAAGCCACGGTAGAAAGAAAAAGGGGAATAGATTTTTTTTATACACATCTTTCAAAATTTTCACCCAAAAATTGTAAGCATTTTCCGGAAAAGTCGTCAAAGCCATGTCGTATAGCACCCCCCGTTACCATCATCAAGGTGAGGAAAAAAAAAAGAAGAAGACGAAGGAAAAAAAAAGAAGTCGTGCCCCGCAATTTACGAGGTGTACACGCGAGGGTGCCTCATCCACTCTCTCCCGCTCCCTCCTTCAGTCTCGTGATGGTGCATAGTTTCGGTTATCGGAGTCGTCAAGGCGGTAGACCGTGACACACACTACTTTACGATCCAGTATTGAATATAATTTACAACGTCCGTTAGGTTGTTCTCGTCCACGTTTTACTCCGCCCCCACACACACACAGCTCGATTCAATGTTGCGTTTCTATGCCAGATATTTTTTTTTTTAAATCGTCCTGGCATTCATTCTCACAATATTTACCCTTGTCCACCACCACCACATTTTCCAACACCTAAAACTACGTACGTTCATCTACGTCCTCAAACATCCACACAACAACCACTTTCTCGCAAAAAAAAACCCAAATCTCCTGCTCCGTTTTCCGAGTCAAATCATAAACAATAAAAGTTCAAGGTTACACCATTTTTTTTTTCTTTCTCATAACCACAGATGGAAAAAACATTTTCTCTCAAAATCCCAGTACCAGAAGGACGTCATACAAAGCAAAGCTAATAAACAATAAAGGGCGTCCGCACAAGTGCATTGTCTAGACGATTTAACCATGAAGATAAAAACACCACGAAAAAAATCTTTGTAACATCACAGAGAGAACGACAGCGGCCTTTTCTATTCCCTTGTCTTCAAATTCGGAATTTTTTTTCTCCCTTACTTATGTCCTTATTTTTATTTCCTCCTATTCTTTGGCGATACTTTTATCTCCACTTCTTCGTGTAACTCTTTTTGCCTTTGAAAAAATAAATAAATAAATAAATAAATGAGTAAATGCACATGTGTGTATATACAATCTAGCAAAACGGAACGAGTATCGGCGCGTATCAGGGCTAAGCGAAATAGTTAACTCAGATATATGGTAGACAGTTATAATATAGGTAAGAGGCCAAAAGGTGGAACAAAGGAAAAAGAAGTATGAGAATGTGAAATAAGAGAATGAGAATATATATAAAGGTGAAATAGGTACGATATATATTTATATATTAGAGTAAGGGAGAGAGGTAGACAGATCCATCTTGAAATTGTATCGGCATCTCCGTGGCCATTAGCATACTGGAACTGACGTATCTCCAAATGTTCTCATTAGCCGAAATTCATGGGCGGCTTCTCTGGCCGGAGGTTGCGCGTTGCTTCTGTATATAAACCTGCATATATATATACATATGTGCATATAAATACATGTATATATATATATATATATATAGGTTTGCATCAGCACTGTCCAGGCATTTCTCATGCTACCAAAGCACTGTCTCCACTTATCTGCACATCCATACTTCATTTGCGTTTATTCTTCTTTTTTCGTTGATATAGTTCGGTAGGGAAGTCTTCAACGAGATGATAGGCACGCAAAAAAATATGATAGGAAGAAAGGGGAAAAATTGGTAGGGAATTGTCTCAGGTACATTTTTGAAATAAGAAAAAAGACATTTGGATATTGTATTTTCTCCAACAGATTTTGGGACATTAATTTGGAATATTTGTCAACTTATTTATTGAATTTGGTTTTAGAGACAGACCCTAACTGTTTGAAGTGTACATTGGTGTGAATTCAGTGTTTTTATTTTGGCTCTGTTGTTTCACACTTGAAGGGAATGTGATAGAGGAGACACCAGTTTCTTCTGATCAATTTCAAAGTTGTTATTGTAGAAGATAGAACACATTTCAATACTTCTTATTGAGACATTTCGAATCAATTATTTTTATCAAAACAGAAAATGATGATTTCGCTGATTTCAATATTTTTTCATAGTAGGAATTATTCCGGAAATAGATTGACAAATATTCGTGGATTATATTTGCATGTCATTTTCTAGGAAAAATCGAGCTAAATCGCGTGAACGAATCGACCAATATCGGTGCGATACGTTCACACGACGACAATAATCACAGTCAATCCAAAATTTAAAACCAAATTAATGAAGAAAAAAATAAAGATAAAAAATCAAACTCGACTATCGACTACTCAGATAAGAACATGTTTCGAATCGAATCCAACAACAATATTTATATTCTTCTGATTGTTCTGCTCCAATCAAGATAATTGATGAACGTCGCTCAATTCTTAACGTCGTGAATTTATTCTGTGCTAACACATATGATGAAAACAAAGGGGGAAAAAATAAGGACGTGAGTTTAACAGGGGAGAGTAGACTGAATGAGAGAAAAAGATTGAGAGAGAACGGAAGATTTTATATACCTAAGTCACCAGGGTGGCTTCTCGACTATACGTGCTCCAAACGCAGATGGATATAGATAGAGGTAGAGAAGGTAAGCAGAAATGTATACGCCATTGCCAGCAAATCATGTACGCAGATTGTTGGCAGATCCTGTCAACATGGGGGACTTACAGTTATGTGACTGTGTGCGACAGGGAGAGCCTGCGAAACGAAGGAATGCCTTTATATGCAAATAAGTTGAGTGGTGAAGAAGGAAGGTTGAAGGTTTGGATGCATCTCGTTGCGGGCTAAACTTACATTGTTGAAAAGTCGTATGCGTGTTCGTTCATGTGTGAGTAGAATTCTAGTGAATGTAAAGATTGATTTGAATTTATGGATTTGTTCGTTTTGTTGTCACTCTCATTTTCAATCTAATTTTAAGTTGAATTATTCGGAAATTTTATTCCAAAATTGAAATCAGACTTTTCTAAATTAAATTATTTGCTGCAATAGAACGATTGGAATATTCTTTGATCTGTTTCTCGTAAATTCTGGAGATTCCAAATTGCAATTTTCAGTGGTTCTTCAATTTATGACATCACATCTGTATGTTGACATCAAGGAGATTGGTAATTACTATCAATGAAGTGTCCTCCTGAAGTATGAAAAATATTCAAATCCTTCAAATGTTTTTCGCAATCATTTGCCAGTTTGGAAATTTGTAGTCTTATGATCTATCTATGACACGGAGAACACTATCACAATAAAATTAATGATCAAGTTTATTCAGCTAATAAATTTACAAAAACTACAAACTATTTGCTAAAAATTTCAAATTTCCCTCGGGTTATTTATGATACAGTCACATAAAGTTCCCTACCGACTAGATTCGTAGATTTGACCCCTGATTAAGTTGTCCCACTAATTGAAACCCCAACTCATTATCAGACTTCTATGAAATTTCCCCTTAACGTCATAATATATATTTGCTCATATTACATACACTACACAAGATGATCTCAGTAAATAGATGAAAAAAAAAAAAAATCACCAATATCAATTAATCAAACTTTTCTCTCATTTTTTTTCCTTCTATCATCATAAACTCTACTAATGACTACTAAACAGAAAAAAAACACAACCCATACATCCATTACCTCTATGTCACCTTCTCCCTTTTCACACGCTTCCATTCCAATTCTTTCCTCATTTTCTCATATATCCAATGCATATCCAACGCATATCCAACCGATAATTAATGAATTATTAATGACTGCGTATTGTTCTGCAGGATCCATCAATGGATGGAGAACGTGACAACGATTCGCACAATCGCAAGCCATTATATATGGAAATAATGTGACAGACGAAAATGTTTGCTTGCTATGCAAATAAAAAAAGCAAAGCAGAAGCAAAAGAAAAAAGGAATAGTATAAAAAAAGTGAGATACGTTTACACGTGCAGCAATTGCGCATCGATGAGGATGTAAACATACCGAAGAACAAGACTTATAGAGAGAATGAGATTGAAGGCGAAGCACGCGCGCGTTTGACTTTATAGAGGTGAGATCTAGATGCAACTATCCTCACACCATTCCTAAACATACCTCAACTCAATACTAATGTACACACATAGGTTGAAACGATCGTTAGAAAACTGCTTAAAGAGCCAACGCGTATATGATTACACAACTGATGCGTGCCTTTGCACTTTTCCACGGACATTGACTCTCTTTCTCTCTTCATTTATTTCTACTCATCCTCCTCTTGCGCTATTCACTGTACTCCTAAGTCGTTGTCATCGTCTTCAACGTCGTCATCGTGTCGCCTTCGTTGTCGCGTCGTGCCATGCAAATATATTTGCATTGATGCTTGATGTCCTTCAGTATAAGTTTTGCATTCTCATAGAATTTTACTTTAAAGTGGTCAGCGAATGGAAATGAAACTAAAACTACGCTTGGAAATATATACGGTATGTAAGAAAGCTCGTCTCTATAACGAGCAATCTTATACGTACACGAATGAGACTTTTGCTTCATGATATATAGGGGAGGATGTTTATACTTGCTCGTTGTACCTTCTTGTATATGTAATAGCTGATAGGGTGATTGGGCGCACATCCTAACTCATGTATTCGCGTATAAGATAGAAAATCACCTATCAGGTAAGTCTTCAATAGTCTCTTTGGACAGATCGCAACAGCTGACAGAGGCTGAAGTAAAGGCTGCTTTATATTGTATAAACCATTGAGGTATAAATTTATAGGAAAGGAGATACGGTGGGCCGTGAGACAGACAGCTGACCGCTCAGCTGATCTCGTCTTTGCGCGCGCCCACGCTGATTACCCCGGAGAATTCATTTGTATCCCCTATATCGTTCACTATAGATGCTACAGTGGATCACGTTAATTCTATCACAATGAGGTTAAATAGACAATTACTCTAATAATGCCTTATTGGATTAATAGAAAAATCTAATGAATCTTGTTTATGCGTAGTGGAAATATAAGAATAACGACGAGGATAAATATGCAGTTGTTTGTGGTTGATGTTTTTTACTTGCGATATTTTTTGGTTAATCAATTTTGGCTGAAGTTTAGTCGGGGCTTTGATATTTTCTAGATAGAAGATGATAAAATTCGGATTATGATACGTTAATAATTGCGGTCAAGCTTTGGATGAGCCTTTTTGTTTTGTTATTTATGTTGGTCGTTTCATATCTGGCGTTTATTCAATTTTTCAATACATCAATATTTGAACGTCGTCTGAAGTAATTGTTTCCTTAAATATTTGGAAAAATTGTTCGTTATATTGTTGACAAACTGTGGGAAATTATGTTTACATTCGGATGTACATTGATAGAAACGATGAAAATATTCGATGTGAGATAAAAAAAAAAATAAGCAGCACCCTTAAAGCGTTAATCCCAAAACACCCCATCAATACTCTGGAAACAAGTAAAAACCGCCAATCCCAACCAGTTTGAAAACGCGCACACATCAAGATTCAGCTGTCAGTTTTAAACCTTTATAACAGAGTGTTGTTTAAAAATCGCAAAAGTCAAGAACTGTGTACTTAATCTCCCCCATAGTACAACCATATAAATAATCACTGTCGATGGAATATTTTTAGCATCTTCATTTTTTTTTTACAAACGCGAACAATCGGATGATTGCAGGGTGATCGACTGTTCGACATGTAGGGGTTATAGTGCTTCCGTTTTGTTCGTTCATTCAATGACAATGAAAACGTATATGCATGTGTGCATATATATATATGTATATATGTATTGAACGCGCAACGAGTCATGATGGGTGTATTTGTTCTGATTCCTCTTCTTTCTCTTTCACTGCCTGCTTCTCTAATCGGCCGATATGCGCAGCTCGCCTTTCCTAACAACACTCGCCCAATTTCACTCAAACAGAAGCCGATTAATTTCACGGCGTCCAATTTAATCCGTTCGAAGGGAAAAGGCCACGACCCTTCGTCATTTATTTACATATATATAGTCGCAAGCTATTATACATATTTTTAACTGTCAATCTCTGAACGATTCCAATAGTGTTTAGGGCGTTATGGGAAGGGACATGGGTGGAATGGGAGAAGGTGGAGATTTTATAGTTGCGCCACGAATACAACTCTCAGGGGTTAGATTACTTCAGAATTTAACAATGACCCCATGATACAAAAGATATCCATGAACAAGATAATGCACGCACATCAGTCTATTTATTCAATTCAGTTCTATGGACATTTTCACATTTGGTAATTCTTAGAGTTTTGAGATACATAGATAAACTGTAGATAGAAAAAAAAAAAAAGAAAGATGCTCGTGTAAAGAATTTCAAAATCTGTACGAGCATATTTTTCAAATTCCATTATCAGAAGTATTCAGTTCTTCATTCATAATTCATAAATGGTCACATGTCTACTAAATTCACACTCATTTGTTTTTTGATAGTTATGAATCCTCAGTCTTTTTCATAACCCATTGAGAATCGGTTTCAAAATTTCAAGGTTAAAATAGAGCATTCGATGTGATCGGCTCAAATCATAAAATATCAAATTTTGTTTGTTCCTATAAAAATCGTTTGAATCTATATTTACTCATCAGAAAAAAATCATCTTTCGAATGAAATCAGCTTAGAAATGTGAATGAACCGACTGGTCGAATTTATCACGCTAACATCGCTAACATCCCTTACATAATTCCGCAATCCACCACATTTACAATCTACAAATTATCCTATATAATATTGTTGACAGACGAACATCACCAAAGCCTGACAGTCAAATTTTACCACTGCATCTCTTCTCCCCCATTCGCATATATGAAAGCTTTCCATACGTATAACTTTCGCTCCCCTATTTTTTTTCCATGATCCCGAAAATTTTATTATTGCAAAGCGTATAGAAAATAAGCAGAATTCTGTATATCTCATTCGCTGTTATGCTCGTACTCACTTCATGTCAAAACTGAGCATGCTGTCCCGCATTTTTACGTCTCCTCAGGGCTTTGACAAACCCTCGTTGGTTGGTGCGCCCACAGAAAAATGTTATACACCTCATAAAGCACAACTAGCACCAGTATAACATCAATATGTGTATTACACATCATGCTTATATATCATGCAGATAGAATTGAGTATTATTCTTTCATTTATTTTTTTTTCTCGTATAAGGCAAAAAAAAATATACAATTCTGACAGCAACACTATTTTCCTAGTTATGACTTTCGGCAATTCCATATCCATGGAAGTATAAGGTAGAACACTCCACGAAGATATCGGAAAAGGAAATTTTTATACTTACATTCTTATTGAAAATTACACATAAGAAAATGAAGACATCGATACTCTTCTCATGAGGGTAAATTTAGCAGACGTGAGACCATTTCCGGATTATGAATAAAGAACTGAATAGATCAGATGATGCAATTTGAAAAGAATACTTGTTCTTGTTCATTTCATATAAATACTAAACTCCGTGCAGTTTTGTGAATAGGCCAATAAAAAACCATAAACTCCACCCAAAATGTTAAGCTTATAATTGAAATCTATAATAGTAAAGGTTGAATCAATATATTCATAATATCTAACGACTATAACGCAAATTGTAATATTGGCAAGTACCACGCTAACGACGTGTGTGCGTGTAAATGACTCAGCTTGTTAGATTAAAAGGGGTGATGCAGAGGAGAGAGGTGTATAAACTACAAACTCAGTTGAAGTAAGGGAAGGAAAGGTGAAATAACGTGGTGGAGTATATATACAATTCAAAGTTGGTGGATTAATAACGCGTGGCACGAGGGCTAATCAGCAGACAGTCTCGAGTTCACATGCTCACTGTCATATAGCACTTTCCTACCCCTAAAGCAATATCATATTCGCCTTTATAACCTTCTGAATTAACCCTCCTTCATATATACATTTATATGTCTATTGATTAAATTCTAATGTTACCACTGAAGAGTTTCACATGACTACAATGCTCAACTTCAGATATCCTTCTTGAACCTTCGTCTTCTCAATTACAATGTCTCACACGCATTGTTTATATACAATTACATAAATGAAGTCATTTAAAACTCCAAGCGTTTATCATTGTGACAACTCATCAATTTGGAACAAGAAAAAATTGATGAATGAAAAATGTGGTGGAGAACAATACAAAAAACCTCAGTGATTTGAAATTTGTCCATTGGAGATAATTATAAAAATTGGAAATGTCTTTATATCCTTCATGGTTAATATTTTCCAGTATTTTTCTCAGAATTGGGAAAATACATGTAACGAATGTGCTTGGCGTGTCGTACGGAGTGAATTTTATTTTGTTGGTAATTTTATTGGGAAAGCAACAATTACGATGCTTCGATGCCAGTTGAATTTATGATTAACGATGTGAACTTCTTTTTCGTAGCGCCGAAAGAAAAAAATCCTTGTCAAACTTCCAAAACTCGAAAACTTGTGTATATTTTTTGTACGAATTCTATGATGCGTAACTCTTTTCTGCATTGTTGACCGCAAATCATGAACATTACAGGATAATAGAATGTGATTGATAAAAATATAGAGACTGCCATGTAATTTTTTCGAAATGAAATGACAACATCACTACACAGCTTTTTAGCACCTCATTCAACATTAACGATACCAATCCGGCCACCCACTTTTCTATTTTTTTGTGAAACGTCGTAATGCAACGTTGTCGAATGCAATGAAAGTAAATAAGTATATTTACCTTTACTGCGACAACGGTAATGGCCGCGTGAAAATCAGGGACAGAAGGGTAACTTTTAAATTAGAAAAGTTTCACAACGTCGTCAGTTTCGTCGACGACTTTATATACAGTACACACACCTCAGAAAAGAGCGTGTGGAAAGATGAGAAGACAGGTTTAATTACGTCAATAAGAAATAGAAAATTCGGACATTGTCTTATTATTGCAATAAACAAAGATTCAAATGTGTTCTCTATTAAATTGGAAGTTTGATTCAACTTGCCATGTAATTACCATAGCCAGATTATTGTGTGATTTGATTACCAAACGGGATTTTTTGTTTCCATTAATGCCGTAGCAGTTGCAGATCATAAAATGTTTTCTATGTTGGCCGCTTCGAAATATCTGATGATGTAAAAATTGTGGAATATGAAGCTCATCAGAATTTCTAAGATCGGAAGAAAAAAGTAAAATATTCCCCTAAAATTGTTTACAATTTATATTCAGACGTTTAGATTCGATTCCCCTCTGTGCAATCGTAATAATCCTTCAAACTCTAATTCATATTCGGTGACAAGACAACAAATAATTTGTTCTAGTTAAAACTTTTTGAAACAAATATTTTCTTTAATTCCTACCACGGCTTACAATTTACCATATTATTTTGTTTACCACCGGGTCATTACTGATCACATTGAACACAATCACTGACAGTTACGAATGATGCATTACTCGAAAGTCCATATGGATTTCAATATCCCCTTTTTTCCCACGAATGATGGAAGAAGTTCGTCCTCTACAATTATCAATAACAATAATTTTACATAATTTCACTCTTATCATAGAAATTATGAATGATTACCTCGAAACACCCCACATCAGGATTACCACGATGAGTTTGAATACATTTACAAATGACAACGTGGTTACCCTCGACATGACAAAATGCGTTTACACCACATCTCTGTTCTATCCTGACTCCATCTCTGACGTTGCATGCGTGGACGCATTCATTATTGAAACATAACTCGTCTTGGAAGCAATGAAAATCTTCTGTACAAACTGTATCGGCAATGCAAAGGGAGAATTTGATTTTTTGGTTCTTTGTTCGGATTCAAATATTTTTTTACGTACGTAAATCAGGATGGACTCCCTACATTGGAAAATGAACCGAATAATGCAATAGTCATCCGGTGAATATGATGGTCTGGCAGTTTTTTTTTATTGATTGACTGTATACCAAACTTGCTTTGCTTGTTTTAAGAGGAAATATAGAAGGAACAGCTGGAGCGATCCCAAAGCATAGGAATATTCCCCAGATGTACATGGTTTATTCCACAATATGTCTATTGTTGAAGCGTTTCTGAAGTAATCAGTGCTGTGTCAGCTGTATGAATCCGACTGTCTTTTTATAGAATACTGCAGGTTGATGGGATTGTCCGGCCTTGTGCCATTTTTCCACTTGAGAATTCAATCTCGTTATAATTTGACCAAGTGTTTTTTTTGCAATGATTGATAAGCCCATCGAATGTATGCACAAGACATAATTGCATAATTTATTTAATTCTGTCAAATATATGGCCGAGGAATTATCTTATTTATTCAAGTAGCAGGCAACTTGCATCGCTTGCTACTCAACTATAAAAATTCGATTCATTATGAGTGAAAATTAAGGAATAAATGAAATATAGGTTATGAAACAAAACTGTCTCATGAATTAATTTGATGGATTGTGAACTCGACTTTGGATTATATATAATAGTCTATTTGAGCTTTTATTGGGTAATCAGGATTCAAAGACGTAGCAAATTGTGGAACCACGAGAAATTCTAATAATTCCCTTGAACCAATGACAGGAGACATTTGAATTGTTTCAGAAACCATTTTATTTGGCTCAATTATGAATTCGAAGATATTCACGTCCTCCTGGCTCATCAGTCAACAATTGACTTACAATATGAAATTTTCGGAGAGAAATAGAATGAACTAAAAGAATCGTGGTGAATATTTTCATTATTTCACATTTATTTCCACAAAACTAGTTTTTGTATCTTTCAATTATTGTTTTGTGGACATTGATCGGGTGCAATTAAGATATTTTCTGTAAATCAATAACACAACAACTTGATACACCAAGAAATGAGGGCACAGCAGATAATTGATCTTTCGCTTAATGTTCTCACAAAATATATCATTTTTCTCATTTTTCGGCAACTAACCAATTAAAATTGGGATCAAGGCGATAATATTTATCATTAAATGGAGTGCAAAAGTCATTAAGATTACAATATTTATTTGTTACATTTACCGATTATTTGTTGTTATGTATCAAGGAATATGATACATTGATATTGCATAGAAGTCAGACTTTATAAGAAGAAAAGTAGCCATTCTTGAGACTTTGTTTCAATAAAGACAGCGTTAATAATGCGTCGCGATAGAGTTCAGACCAAATACCATTGATCGAAAATATTTGATAAATATTTTTAAAAGCATCGATAAATAATTCATTGAAATAGTTTCCTCATCTTTGGCATGAGACCAAAAGTCATTAAAAAATTACAAAATTTTGTCATAGAATTCTCCTTACAATAGTGTTCCATTATCGATAAGATATTTGTGATGGGTACATGAGATATCGTAATGCGACCATTCAACTTAGTATAAAGTGTAATTCTTATGTCAAGTGGTTTTCCTATAAATAACAGCGAGAAATGTATGTACAGGAATTAAATGTTGAAGATTCATATTTATTCATCGCATCCAACATTGAAGTATAACAATAGAGACTATTTCAATTTAAAATTTCAATTATTTCATCTTTGATGTTCTCAGCCAATTTATTTTCATCACCATTCCATATAGTTCGATCTTTCACATGGTGGCATTGTGAGGTGAGAGAAGCTCCTCATGGTAAAAAAAGTTAGATCGCTACATGCATAAAAATAAGATCTTATTTAGAGTATGATGATTGAAGAAAATTTTCATGACACCGAGAAATATTGCATGCCATCACCTCAAAACATCCAACGTCAGGATTGCCACGATGAGTTGGATAACATTCACAAACAGCAGAGCGAAAACCATGAGAACGACATCTGGCATTGGCACCACATCTATTTGCTACCTTGACTCCATCGCGAACGAGACATGCATGTGTGCATTCATTTTTATAGCAAACATGCTCTACCAAGCACTGCTTATCATGACGGCATTCTAAAAACAGATATATTGAACACAAATTTGGAAAATTTGGATGATCAATGTTTTCTACGTGTGAATGCAAATGCTAAACCATGAAACGAGTGCTATTGGGTAGTTTGTGTCATTTTTATACCCGAGGATTAGAGCACAAACCTTGCGGAGAATCCTCTGCCTGTAACAGAAAATTGACAAAGTTGATTATGCAATAACAGAAATGATTTCGTCTATCATAGTATCAAAAAATTGGCATGCATTCTTTCGCAAGAAACAACTGATTGACTCTGATAAGGAGAGATCACTTTTTTGACCAGATAGTGTGTGGATAAAATATCAAAGAACAAATCCAACCCATTTGTGAGCCGCATGTTTCTCATGATTCAGAATCATTTTGTATCCCCAAAATGCTAACTTACATGGCATATCACGTGAGACTTCCGACCTCACTCTCAAAATCCGAGACATAATTCCAAAACTCATAAATTGTATTCAACTACGACAAATACACAAATATGTATAATTTCATCATTTTCATTGTTGAAAACATGAGTTAAATAATCAATTTCACCTCTTCATCATTCTGTATATAATCAAGCTCATATAAAAAACAATGTAAAATATCGATCACAAATACTCACAGCAGCCATTGTTGAAAATAACGAATAACAAAAAGCAATTGCAGATAAGATATGTATAAAATTTGTGAAAAACTTCATTGTGTGCTTTTCAAAATATATTTTGATGAGGTTAGTTGAACTTGCGCCAAAGTCTCCCGAACAAGAAATGGTTCGTAGATTGCCACAGCGCTACTTTATAGAATTTCTCAAATCAATTAGAAACCCATCGAGCTTTCAATGTGGTGTTTTTGATAATCATCAATTGTTATTGGGATCCGTCGATCCGAATGAGTCAGTGAGATCATCAATACAGTAATAATGCTCCTGACTTCAAAATTGGAAAAGATTACTTTCCAGAAAAACTCATGACGTGATAGAAGCATTTGATTGATTCTATTATTTTTATAATGGTTTTATATTTCATGATAATGGGAAAATCAATTGAATGTATCTATCAATTATGAAAAAAAAATTAGAAGAAGCGATAAACAATATTGATGAATGACTGGTACATCGAACCAAGAAAAACGCCACGTTCATGTCTTACAGTCGAAAACAATTCTCGAAATTTTTGTGTATTCTGGTTCATCTACTGCCTCATGCAAATCAACTAGTAAAATGATACAAACGGATTAATTCAAAAATTATTGAACGATATAAAAAGCTATGAATAATTCAGTTTATCCAAATATTGTATAAATATAACTCACACTATCAGACAAACATGAAAGAAGTAAAAGTAAATTCAAAACATTAAATGATATTTCATAAATCGACATAATGGAATAATAAAAAAGTCGAAAAAATCTATACAACCTTGATTATGTCATGTATATTGTCCATACAAATATGGCACTGAGAAGGTTTTAGTCTTTTGCAATATTGATGTCATTGTGAGGTTTGGTGAGCGCGGCATTTCATCGCATTCATAAACCTTCGATTGATCGTGATGGAGAATATATAAATCATTATGCTTTATCCCCATATCTGTCACTCTTCATGTATTTCTGTTGTCGTTGTGTGTCTATATACTTTTAAATTGTGTATTCATTTAATTTTTTTTGTTGAAATTCATTTATATATGTTTGGTGCTGATGCATTTATACATATGAACATTAATGTGCGAATGGATCTGAGTGTATTTGTGAGTTTGCAAATATAAAAAAGGGATATATATGTATTTATAATCGCGAAGGATCGCCGCGACTGTTTCATTATGTCCTATAGTATACACGCGGCGATCGGTCGCGCGCGCATATAACATAAATCGATGAGCCGAGACGCGTAAAGCATTCTCTGCGGCGCTCTATCAAATTGAATTTATGATCTCGCTAACCGATGATGGTTTTACTTGGAAAGTAATCGTTTGCCGCGCGGTCGCCGCCGTTTGCCGACTATTAGACTTCAAACGTGCACTTCTTTTAAAGATAATCTTAGCTCGCAACGTTTCCACTAACAAGTATACCAAGTAACGGAACATGATTAATGTTTGCCGTTCATTTATATACTTATATATGTATAGAAACGACGAAGGACGATGTTACATGAAAACGATAGAAATGTTATTCGCATCTTTATGGAAGAGACACATAACTCCCGCACGTATACGTGAGGCTCATTGCATAATCGTCATAAATATAATATTACATGGATACAAATATATTAATGGATTGCAGGTGGCTATTTGTATGAGAATATCCTGATTTCAATGAGGTAATAGAATTTTTTTTTCTTTATCTGTTTATGTTTTTCATTCTTTTTCTTTCAGATTTAGTGATTAATTATATGGAATGCTGAAATGTTTCTCTTGGTTGTTTGTAGAGGTTGTTGGATATTAGATCGAGAGGTAATTAGTGTTGCATATGGGAAATATATCGCGCTTGAGAAGTAATTTCGATGGATTTTATAGAAGGATGTGAGTCTATTAATGCACCACAGGGTGCAACAGGAGTAATTGAAAAAAATTGTAGCATTTGTAAAAAGTATCACATTTCAGAATTGAGAAGATATTTTTTTTCTTTTTATGTATGTTTAATACATTGGAAAATTCATGATTTTTTAAATTTCACAACGAGACTTTGTGAAATTAATTTTCATGAAAGGAAGAAAATTTTCCATCTGTATCAATTTTATCATTCACAACTATTGTGATCACAATTGTAGTGATCGGACTTAGTAGCAGAAGATTTGATGGTTTTTGTCGTCATCATGATTTTCACTTTGAAGAATTCAACTTCGGAATTTTTTTTGCAGTAGTATCACAAATTCAACCATGACAACCTCTCCTGAAAGAAGAAGAAAAAGTGAAGTTATGATACTTGTGTATTTACCCAATATTTAATATTGAAATTTTTCAAAATTAGATAACAAATGTTTTTCTAACCGTAAGATTTTTCCTCATCCATCAAATATATTTTTACATTTCCTAACATTTGTAAAACATCTTCAAAACATTTCCAAAACACTGTACCTTATCGAAACGAGAACCCTTTCCGATCATTCAACATCACAAAAAATTTGACAATGTATCATTTAATGCAACTCCATTGAAACCCTTTCAATGTAACAGTTAACGCAGTTGATCACGATCAAAAAAAGGGTATAAAACATGAAAAAAAAATGAGAAATGTAATAAAAATTGCTCCAAATAGCCATGACATTGTCATCCTTGAATCCTATGGAAACAATAGATAGAATATCTCTATTGTTAAATGCACACCATTTTATTCCAGCGATGCATTCGATTGTGAGAAATAAATCGAACTGGAAAATCATATTTTTTCCCATTTCCCTGCATTTCGACTTTGCCTCTGATGATAGCCAGAAAAATTCTCAATTGAAATAATATCATTTATGCTTTCTCAACAAATATCGTCACTACCACCGCAACCATTACAATCATAATAGCATGAACAACGAGTATACGGTTTTATGCTAATTCTCAGCACGTATCAAACGTTAATATCGAATATTTATGATCAGCGGAGGCAAGACTTATGTTTATTACTTTCACCTCCGCGCGTATCACGATAACCGTGTCCCCGCATAGCTCGCCCGTCCCGAATGGCTAAATTATGCGGCACGTACGAGGAAATAATTACCAACTAAGAATAATTGCTCTTTTGTTTTCCATGAGGATTATTGACTTTAATATACACGGCAATATCGTTGTCTCGCATGTTTATCAAATTTTATTTATTTATTTGCATTTTTTTTCTTTTCATTTGGTACATGGATCTGACATCATTCGAAATTTTTATTTCATCCCATGCGAATAAAGCTCCGAAATCTTTCCAGTTTCATCGATAATTCATACATTTGAAATGAGAAATAAAATTATTGTTCTTGCATGAATATAAAAGTCCCGCACTAAATTCAAAATCTCCATTTTATTATGGAGTTGAGTCGTTATGGTGTTTCAGAATTAATTTCATGTGAAGATTATGTGAATTTGATAGAGACTGATAGAGAATAAATTGATAAGTTTGAGTGATCATCGATGTTGTTCATAAGAAAATTAAAAGTAATGTTTTTAAAATTAAGGAGGGAAATTTTCAAAATTTTGGGAATATTCCTGGGGAAATCATTCAGTTTTTGTGGGGGAGAAATGTACTGACGTATACACGTTACTCAATATTTGAATGAATCTGAGTGTTTCTAAAGTCAGCATTGGACATACACTTGAAAGTGCGATATCGAATAAAGTAATTATGAGATATGCAAATGATTTTGAAATGGGTTGTCGCAATAAAAAAAAATGAACATATAGATTGCGGACACTTCATATTCAGTCCCAAGAATATTGAAATAATTACGCTGGACATTCATTAATACATCAATAATAATTGATGAATTATAATAGTGAGCGTGATGGATAAAAAGCGATAAAATTCAACATAAAAGTCAATTATGATTTCAATGCAAAATTTATATTGTCCCATCCCAATTGAACGTAAAGTGGTTATACTGATGAAATTATATTCGACGATAACCTTGGTGTTTCTTTTTTTTCAAACATCCCAGAGTCAGTGGACAAATAATTTTCAAAGAGTTTGAAATGATAAATCTGTAAACTCTGCAAATTACTTGGTAATGTCAAATTCTACACAAACAAATATCGACATAAAAATTGAATGAAAAATGTTTGAGAATAACAATTGAAATATTCATTTCCGAATAGCAAAAAACTTCCTTACAAAATTCAATATCATGAGGATCTTTCAAGAATTTGACATACTTGATGATAATTTGTCAATTCACATTAATCATTTATTAAATACTCCATTTTTCGATACACAATAAAAAATTCATCTACAAGTTGAACGATAATACGAACATACTTATCACATCTGATTGTAAAAATTGAACTTCCCAGATTGATGAGATCATGATAGAAGTTATTCGACAGCAACTAAGAAAATCGATAAAAATCGAATATATTCACATAAATTTCCCACCAAAAGATATATTTTATATTTGTTCCGTACACTAATACGCTCTTCTCTGCCCATACATCAGCATATAACCATTCTCTGCTTTGAATGAAATTTCAGTAATAATAAGGATGCTCCAATAATAAAATTAATTCGACAAACTCAGTAATTCTCACGCCAATTGATTTCATAACATCTGCACAGCAACAACATTGTTTGCTTCCCTCTTCAGCTATTTGTTTCCAATCGCCACTCATAATATCCTTTACTAGGAACTCAAAAATCAATTAACTCGATCGTTATGAAGATTGCAATGAATGTTAATCGGTAATAAATAAATAATTTGCAGATTCATCCCTGATGATTTAACTGAGATGTACACAAAACATAACAATTCTCCAGTATTATCACAACTTTTTACTACTCTCCTCCTTCATTTAATTGTCAAAACAGTTACAATAAGTTTAATGTAAACTCATTTAATAATTTTCTATCGTTCGAGGATTCTTGTATTAGCTATTGATGGTATGATTTAAACGGGACAAACTTGATGATTACATAACACCACTCACTCATATAAACTTAATGTTTTTTTTTCTCGTTGTGTATATATCTCTCGCGATCGCATACATACACAAGCGATAAAACTAATTGCGAGATCTCAAAGCTATGATAAAAATTGCGCACCGTATTTAGCATTCATATAAATGATCGATCACGCAAACTTTTATCTCATTGGCCAATTCCTCTCTTAACATTTTATCTTTAATATTAATCTTACTATACTCATTTTTTATTACTTCGGCTATTATTTTCTGATTCCGCACGCAAGTGTAAGAATAGCGATATCCTTTCCAATGAATTCATTGAGTTTGTTATGAAAAAATTAAATATTGATAATAAATTGATAATAAAAATTATTTGCAGGAAGAATGAAAGGTGATGCTGATGTTACAATGATTGAAGAATGTGTTGAGGTTGATGAATTCATTGAACTTCTTCCTCGAAATAAGTATAAGTACAGTTAAGAGGAAACAATGCTCCAGAACCGGTTACATCAAGATTTCTATCTGAACTTTCCGGAAAATCATGCGGTAAAATTCGAGGGATCATAAAATTTTCTGGCAGTGTTGAGCAGTTCAAGTAGAAATCAAATATTATGTGGAACCATTTGCCCACATTTCATTTTTAAGACAATATTTTCTCTCAAATAGTGATGGGAACTCTTAGAAATTCATAGCTCAATAGAGATCAACGACATTTTGTATTATTATGTAATAAAATTCATTAACACCATGATTGATTTGTTGCTATATTCGTTGAAAATATTAATTATTTTATATTTAGTCAATATCCATTTCTATCATGTGATTGTTATTAATAGAAATATTCTTTTAGTAAATGAAAAATGTCATATCATTTCTCAAGTTATCAAAAAAATCAATTCGAACTCAAACAAGAAAAAATCATATTCCAACGGAAAAAAAATATTTTTTTTTCTTCTCAGTGTTTCTAACTGAAATAATTCTAAATATAATGCGAGATAATAATTCACATGGCCGCAATAAATACGAATTGTTTCTGTATTAACGTTTAATTTATCATGTATATAAACGTGGGAAAATTTATGCTGAATGCTGGTGAATTAATGTGGTTAATATTATTGCGCAGTTGACGCGCGCTTTGTTGAGAATGGCAATAAATGCATTCTCAATGGTTATATGAATACATCATATCATCATGAGACACAACAACGAATGTATTGAATCATTCATACATGCATACATTTATTTATATATAAGTTTATACAACGGGGTAGGATAAGGGCGATGTAAGTGGGAAGTTGCTCCTTAATTTATCTGTCCACTCACGACTGATGCACAAGCGATGCAATTATTATCAGCTTATTATTATATAATTGAGCTCGACCAGGCCCCCCCCTTGGCTAATGAGGGCTCTCGAGACTGCTGATGCCGCCGGCACAACCCACTCGAGAAGGAGACACTGTTGAAAGAGACAGCGTGCAAGAGGGAAGGCGAGTCAACTGACCATTTATATATTTATATATTGTCCAGTTCATGTATATGAACATATATACATAAATAGACAATAAATTAACGTTAATATTTTCATTGAGGATATAATCTAGTCATACATCATCATCAGTGACGAGAAAAAAAAACTTTATGTGAATTAATTCAGAAGGATCGCGATCTATTCATACACTAAAGGCAGTTTATTCAATATTCAATAAGTGAATTAATATTTTATTAATGATATTTGAAATTGTTTTGTTTATTTATATCTGATGAATGAATATTAACATTTAATTGCCCGTTTGTTATGTTTTATAGAGATTTATGAAGACCAAAGACAGATAAAAATTTTTTGCTTATTGAGTATTCATCAAACATTTCAGAGTCACTTATTGTTGCTAATTAATTTACATAAATTATTGAGAATTATATTGAAGTTGCATATCGTCACTTTTCCAAACGATTATGACAATAATGAATTTATATTCATTGGGAAGTGTTCCGATATAATTAATAGTGCGAACAAGGTATAGATGATCGTTGATTTTTGAAAATTCACAACCAGTTTGCAAATTTATTTGGACAATGACACGATTCATGGCCATTTTTTCGTTGGGATTCACAATTAAGTCTTCTTAATTGAGCAATTAAATTCAAAAATATTGATAATGAAAGTTGTGTTGCATAAAAGTTTGAATATAATAAACTTTCTCGTACTTCAACTCTCAAACCTTCTTTTTTTCTCTTTAATTTCATATATTTCATTTGATATTTATAAGATAAACGTTGCATCAAATCTTGGAAATGTGCAGTTCTGCTTCTTCGATTGGAATAATAATAAAAATAATAATAATAATAATAACTATTCAGGTGAGCAAAAAATAAAAAAATAAATAAATAAATAAATAAAAATGAGGAAAAAATGCTACAGTTGAAAGTATTTGCGCGGTAATTAGCAATAATCGCAGGAGTCATTTGAGATTACCAACGCGCATGGATTCCACTCTGCCAATTTGGCCCCAAGAGAACCGACGTACACAGCGGCGAATAGAAGTTGCGGGGGAATGAAGGGGGGACATGAAGCCAAAGGGGGAACACGCGCATATACGCGCACGAGACAACACCGGTAATACGAAAAATTCCGTTTCGTGCAGATCCAATTACTCACAGTGCTATTGCACTTCTGGATTCCACCGCGGCAATTTTACGCAGTTCAGATTCTCCCACTTACTTTTCAACTGAAAATATATACACAAACATATAAGGTATATATCAGAGAAAAATCCATTTGAGTATTTAGAATATCGATCGATGGCGAGGGGAAAAAGAGAATGAGACAATTAAATTAATAAAACAAATAACGAAAATTTTCGGATATAGAATGTTCTCATTGGGATCATTTTTTATTCCACAGTTGACTAATAAGTATTGTCCTGTAAACATTCAATTGGACAATAAAATTGAACAATTGACGAATCGATAACATTCCAAGTGTTGATTTGATTTATAATTAATTGATGATTTCCCTGGTGTAGTTTATTTTATCATAAAATTAATTTCTCGTAGATCATCATATTTTCTTACTCATATTTAATTTCAGTTTGTTATTAATTTATAATTTAATGTAATTCTTACTATCACAAATATTTCTGCCACTTTATTGACGCGATATACTACGATTGCAGCTATTTGAGTGATTGATCCAAGTTTTATAGCTGTAATAGGTGTATGAAGTAACACTGTCATACGAAATAGTTAGCAATGTTGTTCAGTCCAAAATAAGCCTGTAGATATAACCTATTTAATGTGCAAATTTATTTCTACGAAATAATTTAATTTCTTGTCTTCAACTTTGTTAATGAACAGTATTCCTCACTGTTGCAATTCCTGTTCAATTCTTCGATGCATCAAGGAATTCATCTTCGATGATATAAGATGAAAAATTCATTTTTTATTTAGCAAAAATTCTCATATGAATACGTTAAGAGAAAATAATGCGAACTCATTTGAGATCTTTTCGAAGTTGTCGATAGATACCAGTCAATCTTCACACGCTCGACCAATAACATCTCAAATTTTCAGATTCACACGATTCAGAGATGAAATTTTCTATCAAAGCTGATCTTCACGATATATTTAGGCAAAAAAAGCGGATAAAATTCTGCATATGAACATTTCCTCGTTCATGAATATCAAAAAAAATTTTAACATAAGAATCATTGACTATTGGCGTGGCCCAACACTACACACTATAATCTAAAGCGCCCACGTCAGCATCTCATATATACTGGAAAAATCCCAGCTACCCCCAAATATTCCACAAATCTTCAAATCTACATAAAACATTCTCCTACTACTTAACTAAATATATATCACCATTTATGGATAAATTTATAATGACACTAGGTGGGTTAATGAACGTCAAGTAAAACTTCGACGATGGATAAACGGATGTTACCTGACTTCCCATCCTGGCGATCTCTTCTCCCTTCAACAAAAAAGAAAAAAAAGGTCAAAACCAAATAAAACAAATACAAAAAAATGAACAACATATATAAATGTATAAAGCAGGAGTAGGTGGACAAAAAAGGGGAAAAAGTGAAAGGAGACGACAACGAATAAGAAGATGAGATAGAAGAAGTAGAAGCAGAAGCAGAAGAAGGAGAAGAAGAAGAAGAAGAAGAAGAAGAAAGAGTGAAGGAGGGTTAAAGTATATTGCTGAATTGAGGAAGGCGGTCTTACAAAGCGCCCCGTAAATCCGCGCCGGGTTCGACACCCGACATTCCCTCCGTTTTATTTCTCAAGGCGTTGTTTCATCTCTTTCACTCTTGCAACAAATTCTGTACTGTATACTCTCACAATATCCACCTTCATCTTATGCCTCTCCCTCTTCTCACTCACCATCTTCGGCTTGTGCATCGTACACACACTCATGCACATATACATAGTCTCTTCGTATCTTCGCTATTTCTGCATGCCTCTTCCCACAACTTCCATCTCTTTTCCATTTTCAATATTTTTTTAATATTATATCTCTTAACTGTCCTTTTTCTTTCTACCCACATCAGTACGATATACCTTTTCGCGAATACGATTAGAGTATTGAAAATAATAAAAGGACCACGAGAATTGTCCACTGTTGAATAAGTGAAAAGAAAGAGATTCATAAAAGAACAAGAGAAAAGGCACATGGGAATATTTGCGACCGCGAAAGAGATTCCGAACGTGCACGTTCGAGCACGCGCACGGAAACCAAAGCAGCACAGCATAACGTGACGATTATTTTATTTCAATTCAAGTATATATAGATATATATTTGTGCGTACACTAAATATACTGACGACAGTGTCGCGCGTGTCACCGCTTCATTTTCTCTATGCCGACAATGGTGTGTCCCATGGAATCCAAAGTGAATTGACGCATTCTCGCGGGAAGGTATGAGAAGAGTATTGCAACCAAAGAAACCGCGAATTGGAGCAAAAAAAGTATGAGAAAACAAAATAAATAAACAAAGTGAACAACGAAAATGAATAAGGAATAAAAGAAAAAAATAAAGAAAGGGAGAAGAAAAAATCTATCGCACACGCGAGGATTTGCTTCAAAGGCATTCAACAACGACGACCACTGCGACAAGTACGACTATATGCGATGAGTGAAGTGAGAGCTGTATGGTAGTAAGAGTGTGTTCGACGTATGGCGAATGTATATATATAAGAAGAGAGAAACGCGCACGAGAGCAATACGGACGAATGACTGGAAAAGGATAGCGCAGAGTTAGAGCCACTTGGCGTGTCGCCAAGTCGAGTGACAACAATGCTACGTATATGGTGTGTTACAGTGAGGTGGAAGAAAAGAAGGAGGAAAGAATGAGGGAGATGAGAGGTAGAGATTTAGAGAATATGGGGGTTGGAGAATGGTGGTATTGAAGAATGTGGGTATTTTGTTGAGTGCACGTACGTATGGGTTGATATTGTGCTGTCATCATGAAAAATTGTGGCAATTATCTCTGTGTGTGTGTGTGTGTGTGTGTGTGTATGTGTGTGTATGAATTTATACATAGTTGCAGTTTGGATTTTTATTGAATAAAGTTTGTTGATGATGCGGCAGTGTATGAATGGGGGATTCTATGGGTATTGAATTGGATTTTGGGTAAGAATTTGAATGCAGAAAAAAGAAGTTTGAAGATAAGTCGGAAGAGAAGTGACAGAGCTCATATAGAAGTCAATTGATTTTATCATATGATATTTTCCAAGAAAATACTTGAAATGGTTTTTTCTTCTGATTTTAAAAACAAATGTTAGAGAACCGAATTTTTTTTATTGGGAATATGTCAGGAAAGAATAGAAAATTTTATTGACATATCGCTAAATAATGAATAATATGAAATAGATAAATTTGAATCGATGGGGGATGAAAATTTTGTCGAGAGAAAAAAAAAAAGCGTCCGTAAATGTTTCACAGATGTTTTATAGTTCGCTGAATTCCATCTACCCTTTACCTGAAACCAAAAATCCATCCAAAAAGTTTTCCTCCACCTTTTCCATATTTTCCTTTTACTTTCTCCGCATTTTCCGCTCATCCGTTCACGTTACTTTTCATGCACCATCGCCAATACCTCAGCCTAATTATTTTATTACACCGCAGTAAAACTTTCTTTGGATATTCAACTTATGTCGTACACTCTCCGATACCCTCACGTAATCCTCACTTCAAGATTCTATAGATTCTCTTTTTTTCTGCGTCCTTGCCGTTTCCGTTGTTCCACCCATTATACTTTGGAATAGTTTTGGATAATATATGAAAATATATGTGAAAGAAAAAAATTGTACCTGGGCGCTGAAAAATGAATAGAAATGGAAGAAAAAAAAATGAAATGCTTTCTCTTTTAGAGAAGAAAGGCCAAGAGTATATTTCGGGTGAGGGTTATTACCAAATTTTGATTAATGTTGTATACATCATCGTTGAATATAAAAATCAAATTCCGCCGGCAATTTATAACTTTTCCAATAATTGGATTGAAGTTTATCAGACAATTATCGGCATTCCTTTTTTCCTTTAGTTATCAATGCAAATATTTTTGAGTAATAGTATTTAGATTTTTCATTTTTCTTCTATGAGCAAATTTAATAATCCAATTAAATGTCTCACGTGCCATAATTATACCAAGAGAAAACATTTAATCCGAGACGATTTTCATCGCAAATCAACTTCCGATTCTCTTCTGAATCGAATATTCATTTTATTCTCTTCTTAAGTAAGAATCGATTCTCACATTCAGAATCATCTTCTTCTGTATTTCAATTGTTACTCTACACAAAATTACTTGTAAAATTCTAATCAACCATTTAGAATAATCCCATGAACCGCCAAATAACCCATGAATTACCTTCCAATTACTTCAAGCAAATCTTTCGTCATTCTTATTATATCAATAATTCAATCTTCAAAATTTTCTTCACGCATTCTTCCGAAGCACAATTCAATTGCATCTCAAATATCTTTCATTTTGATATTGCCATCTCTTTTCCACCCCTCTAACCCTCTATTTATCGGCGGCAAATAATGCGAGTTATAAACATATACAAATTCGTCACTGGCTACTGTGAACAATGGGCCGTTTAGCACCCAAGATATATATCATCGTGCACGTCGGGTGAGGAGAGTGCGCGTTTTCGGTTTAAGGTACCGCGAAAACACATGCGCGTATATTTGTACGAAAAGAAACCGGTGGGATACCACGATCACATTTATATAAACACACATGTGGATACATTTATATCCATACATTGCTACATTGTACATAATTTCCAAGTCACCAAAAATCGCACGCGGCTCATTCTCAGATATTTCTTTTTTCTCTTGTTTTTCTTTTTCATTTCTAGGCGAGGACTGAATAAAAATAAACAGAATATAATAATAATAAAAATTGTCGATATAAAAGAATATTTATTCTCACCTTTTGTATGTATACATATATGTCGTATATATATTTATTATTCAATAAAAAAAGGGCGGGGCGAATGGAGCAATTTATAAAGATCCGTCGTTGGGCTCGAGGTAAGATATTGATCAAAGTGAAATCAAGGAAGAAAGAATGAGAGAGATAGAGTAGAATAAACAGTCGACATGAGTGAGAGAAGAGAAAGAAAAAAAGATTGGCGGTAGCGATACAGGCACTCGATGCAAAATATTGCGGGCGAATTCACGATAAGCCCATTGTCCATCTGGTTGAAAAATAAAATATAAAAAAATAGACGTTCCGGTGCAGGACGCACGCAGAGTGCAGTGGCGCGCGCAGACCGTCGAGAAAGTACCAGTATATATATTAGAATGTATATATTTAATTTAACAAAAATTGGATGAATATGTTGGTAAGAGGAGCGAAGAGGTTTTACGCTGTACTCAACATGTTTCCATTTGTACATGAAAAAATTATTGAACTGCAGTGTCTCTTTCTTACGAAATCACGATGTTACAAATTTATCCATTCCTACATCCAGACTTCAAAACTTAATAAAAAAAAAAATGGCTTTGGACCACCTGAAGCCTTCTTTTCCTTCTAGAATTTGTAGTGTATGTATTTGCCTGAACATGATGATTATTCTTTTTCATATGACTTGCTGAATAATTTTAAAAAATCTATGGAAATTTTCATAGATTTTGATCATTGACCTATGATACCTCCAAATCAATGTAGAATAAAAATAAAGTAAAAATAATAATTCCATTGATTGCATGATTATTTACTCTTACCTGACACTGAATAATTGATCAAAATCAATGGAAATTTTCATAGATTTCAATCATTGATCTGTCATTTTTTTATTCGTTTCAAAACCAATTCATATTAAATTATGGTTTTTAGCTAGAGTATATTTGATGATAATGAATTCTTATTCGCTCGCCAATCTGTCAATCTATTGTCAAATAAAGTTAATGATCTACTGAATATCTATTGAATTTAATTCAGAATTTTATCTTGACCCATTTTATCTGATTTTACTAATACCTGCAAGCATTCACTTCAAAACACCCATCTAGACCTACAGCATGACCCTGTCTAATATTTTCCCCACCCCTCTCGATTTCACATTGGTCAAGATTGTCGTAGGAAGAAGAGATTCCACTGTATTACACGATATTTATCACTGGATTTATCTGTTACAGGGAACATAAATCTATTCATCTTTTATTATTATTTGATAATTTTTTTCAAAACTGTAAAATACTGAAGCGGTTAATCGCCTTTTGAAAATATTAGCAACTCATCTACTTTCCCATCATGAACACCGTGATTTCCTATCACATCCACGACTTTATACAATAGTGTCGGGTGGATCATCCATTCATATTCACTAAACATTTCTTTCGAGTTGGTATTTTCGTTTCAATTTTCACTCTCCCCTCTTATCTATCTCCAAACAAGCTGCAGTGAAATGCACGTAAATAATGATATCTACTATGTATTAAGTGAACTAATTGTCATCAATACTACTTAATTACGAACTACAGATCCCAATTGACTCATCCATAATCCGATAAAATGTTTGTAGAAGAATAAACAGAACGATTTAACTCAGATAATAAGAAATGCTCCAATAAATAGGAAGTAACAACAGAAAATATGTGAATTCGAGCTTAAAAAATTGATACAGGTCAAACAATATTAATAATCACAATGCACCACGTGGATTGAAATTGGATAATAATTTAAACTCCATCTCAATAATTTGACAGAGTAAATTGCGAAGAGCATTAGTTCCTTACTGTTTCGAATGTATTCAACCCCACCCTAGGTATTGAGAATGGAAGAAAAAAAAAGTTCACTGGCATGTGTCATAAATAAAAATAAATAACAACAATAAAAATTGAAACAGGAAGATAGTGCGCATGCGCGCATCGGTAAAGTCCATGCGGGAGCGCATCGATCGGGCGAATCAGGCCCCAAGAAAAGAATGCCGCGCGCGCTCTACGGGCCCCGCGTGCGCGGTGCCGCGGTCTTGCAGGTGCCGGGGCCGTCGATAAATATGTCAGCGAGCAACGCCGTGAGCGCGCGCGGCTTCTCCACACTCCACCAAACGCCTCCTCTCTTACTCCTTACCACTTCTCTCTGTCTCACTGTCTCTCGTATTTCTATTTCTTCCATTTTTGTCTTTCCCTTTTTCTATGTCTCGTGCGCTCTCTTACTCTACCTATCTCACGCTCTTTCCACTCTCTTACCTTTTATCCTATACACGACGATTCGCGCATTTTATATACATTTGAATATTATGGAAATGTCGTCGCGTCTCGATCGCGTCGACTCACAAACTCGAATCGTTGCCGTGCCAGTGAGATCGGCGCGCCAAGAACACTCCGCACACAAAATGGAAAGAACAAACAGAAAAAGACAAAATTCAAATGGCAGACGAAGAGGAATATATGAAAATAAAGTTAAAGGAGATAAGAAGAATGTCGGTGAAAAAAAAAATATATGTATACATACAATAAAAATAATAACAGTTATAATAATGATAATCATGATTGAACAAAAACCCTTTTGCGAACCCTCTTGAAAGTTTCGACGCACGTTAATAATTGATTCTAAAAAAACCTCCGTTCATCGCTACAGTTGATTCAGTATGCGAAATATTTATTAATATTCAATGAATAATAATGATCGCTCGAATATTTGTTTCCATTTTCAGATCAATAGTCCTCATATTAACTGCAGATTTATTGATAGTTAATGAATATTATTGACATGAGATATGAACTTCTGAAGATAAAAGGCAGATGAATCGTTCTATCTCGTGTTTATCAATAGTAAATAAAATACTAATTGTGGTCAATTAATCCATATCAATTATAGTGAGCTACATCGAAGGGGAAATTTTCTAATCTCTTGGCCGATAATGACGACAATAAATTAATATCAATTCAGATGTGTTTCAACATAATTAATACGAATGAATTACACAAAGTCATTTGTTGTTTAAGCTCTCGAAATCCAGGTGGAGACCACATCACTAACACGTATATCAAGCACACCAACAAAGAAATTTTTTCACTTGCGAACGAACTTCATATTGAGATTAAATAAAGTGATGAATCAATAACAATTTATTGGTACCTTAATATTAACAAAATGTTGTTAACAGTTAATTTTCGTAAACTCAAAAAGTTTTTATATCATTGCTGTTTATTCCACATTAACTCAACTCTCCTGTCAGTGTGACAATAAATAATTGAGAACGGCGTCAATACTTTGGATTGAAAGAAGTTTGTAAGGCAAAACAAAATTTATCTACAAATAAAAATAAGGTTTTAACTGAAAAGAATAAAAGAGTGACGTAGGTCGCGATCAGAGGTGAAACAGAAAAATTAGGTGTTGAATGCGATAACCCAAATGACGTAATAAATACGTGTGACTCAATGTTTGTATGTTTATAGATGTATGAGAACACGTTTTACAACTCTCACGTGTATATAGCGGCACACAGAGTAGATCTCATTGTCGCGACTATATAGACACAAGAATCTCATCAGTGACGTTCACCGCACCCGACTCCCGATATAGACACCGCGCTGATAACTGAAGCTGATAAGCATAAGCTACTACTACAACTACTACTACTACTACTACTACTACTACTACTACTACTACTACTACTACTACTGCTACTACTATACTACAGGTTTTACTAGTGCATACTACTACTCCTGTATATGCGTTTATTGAGCGCCTTTGATATATTTCCATCTCAAATACGCCTGCTATCGAATGTGATTCACAGAACAGCAGCAAATTAATTTATCGAGCGGTTGGAGATTGAAAGGGAACATTTTGACGATTGTATATTATTTTTTTATATGAAGTTTGCCAATGTCTCTAATTTCAATAGTTCAGTCAAATCGAAGAACAATTGCATTCCTCATTGATTAAAATCACAACGATTAATTTTTGTCCCAATGTCAGAATTTTTTTTGCGTTAACATATATAATTGATGAATGAAATAACATGCAGCATTTATGCCTTTGTTGTTCCAGTGTGTCATTGATGAAAAAGGATTGTGGCAAGCTGTATTTATCAATGACAATTTCAGGATGCAAACATCTGAATGAATTTTTCTTCATTCAAGTGATAGATTAAGTTGTTCCATGCTTCGCGAACGATTTTAGGAATGAATTATACAATTGAATGCTCATGTACGACTGGTTATCAGTGGAGAAAAAATTTGTTGTGGTTCAGAGACGATTTTTACACCTGCTTAAAGAAAAATAAAGAAGAAAAATACTTCGAATTTCAATTCCATCGTACTTCAGAACTTCTTCGAAGATGAAAATGTTCTTCTATTAGCGATTTCCACCAGCACAGTTATCCAACATGAGAAAATATCTGATTTATTTTTGAAAATCCAAGAGAAGCAATTATGAATCCGAATAAACATTTCCTATCAGACTTGAAATTTTCATGCAGCCAATTATACAAATAAATGATATTATATATTTTTCAATCATCACTGATATCTTAAGAAAACTTTCGAACAACTTAATTGGAATTATTTCTACATTCAAACTGTCTTCCCAGAGAAAAAAACGTTGTCTGAATGAGAAAGATAAAACCATCAACAATCACAAACCTCTTTCGATCAACCAATTTCTTTTTCCATTCACATCTAAAAAGAAAATATATATAAAATCATAACAAGTAACTATATTAACATCCCTTGCACATGGAATCGTAAGATTTTCTTCAAAACTTATCTCAAAAGGTCATGCAAATACAAACACACCTATACTCCATCAAGACATCCATAAAGACCTCTGCAAACCCGACAAGTTCTGACAAGTCAATTATTTACTAAAACACAAAGTTTCCAAAGATTCCGCATTCAGTAGAGTTTATAACTGGCCCTGGTCACTCGTCTTAGCTATCCAGCACAACAAGCGACTAATATACATTGTCCAAATAAAGCCTTGGCGAGATAAAGAGGCGAGAGTTGGTGCCCATGGGTCCCAGCAACATCCATGCATATATCCACAACAAACAGCCATCTACCCTGCTTCTGTGTGTTGTAACACCGTGGCATAGCAGCTCTATTCTGCGGACAAGTGGTGCCACGACGATATACAGAGCTTTGGTCAGTTAAACATGCGCATATTGCATGAAACTGGTATACACATACACCAAAGCCGACGAGTCCCGTGTGCTGGAGATCGAGCTCTGTATTAACACCTTCGTGTTACTCTGCTATGTATACACCAGCGCTCGGTTCTCTTCCTCTTCCATTCTCTCTCTCCCGCCCTCTCACTCTGTTTCTCTCTTCATCTATATTCCACTTGGTTGTATCTCTCGCTCTCATTGGTTCTCTACATCGTTTCATGGTTCTCTTTGCAAGGCGCGCTTGCCAACCGTTCGTTTGTTCAAATAGCTTGTTCGATAGTTGGACCATTATTTTCGGTGGGAAAAAGGGATGTACATAGTATGGTGGAATCGATTTACATCCAATTCCTCGAAATATCTACTGGCAGTTAGCACGACGCTATCAGCTATCCAACTAGCTCTATCTCGTGACTCACCGATCGATACATCGATCTGTATTATGTGGCTCTCAAAACTGTGTATGTATGTGAATGTGTATGGTGAATATGGCACGACTGATTACAATTCGTTTGTAGGATGTAGAGTGATATATGCATTGATTGGATTGATGATCATTGCATGGGATGTTAGGTTAGAGTTAATGAGAGTTGGGTGCGATTTATTCTAAAGTGATTGATTTGTTAGGGATGTGAAAGATGGAAGAAAGATTTATTTTTTTATATTTATTGAAAAGGCTGTTGAAAGTCTTGAGGTGCTGGCAGTAATTGGGAATTGCTAATATTTGTTACTCATATTATCAATGATCTTTGTAGTTTTCTGTTGTGGAAAAATATTGTAATTAAACTTAGCGAGAAGTAAAATTATTTTGAGTGAATTTATTACTTTTTATAATATTTCCATGATGAAAACGAAATTTGTCAACAAAATATTTGCAAATATGCACTAATACTTTGAATTTCTATTAATATTCACGAGTTCATTCACCAAAGAGATAAAAATAATTTTCTCAAAAGATATTTGATTAAAAAAAATAGAAATCAATTTCTTTTTTGGTAATTTTTGTTACTGCTCTCATGCGTCCTTCATCGAATATCTGATGTTATTATATCCGTAAATGATCCTATATGTTGTCTTCTGGGAGGGCGAAAAATTACACTGCAACGCACATTCACAAATGCATCGAGTGGGGCCACCACCGTACTATACACGCGAGAGCTAAACGTTCGCGAGCCTCCTCAACCTCCTCCTCGTACCAATTGGACTCGACATGCCACATCATTACGCTCGGCTAATTAATTGTGATTTATCGGCTTCAAAATGGTTCGTGTATAGCGATTGGGGGTGGTTGGACGAGAACCTCATGAAAAAAATAATACTCGTGAATCTCTTACATCTACCTTTCTCCATTTTTTTTTTCATTTTCCCCTGCCTCTATCTCACCTCTCTTCTTTCATCAACCCCACCGATTCTCAGAGCCAAAGAAATCAGACATGCATTCGATCGCTTCAATGTGTTTTCTATTTTTCAAAACGCTCACTGCCAACCATTGTTGATAACAACTCGAACAACAATAAAATCTAAACATAAAAATATACAGAAAGAATCTTCATTTAATTTGTCCTCGAACTTCGAGTGCTTCACCATAGACATTGTGAAATTGTTTGACAAAAGCCCAAGACTAATAACGTTCCAATATCCACATATATAATGAAAGAACATATTTTATATTTGTGTGCGTACCCACACACTTATCATATACCTGGTTCATCGCTGGAGGGCCTCTAAAAGGCGGCATTTGAGAGGGACAAAATCTTTGGATTAACAATCATCAACATCGTCATCATGTTTTTTTTTTCTTCCAAACCTTCCGGAAAAATACACGCGACAATATTTTGAACACTCCCTTGAAGCGTGAATAAATGGTTTAAGTATGGTGAAAAATAGGACGGACAGAATAAGGACTAGATAAATAGAAGAGAGAAAAAAGAAGGCAACGCAAGCGCGCGCAGTATTATGGTTACCGATTGCCTGAAGCTCTTCTCGTCAACTAAAACATTTTTTGTCACGCTTCTATGTTAAATGCGTGAATGCACAGAGTGGATACGAGATATTTAAACAAGAGTGAGTGACGAAAACTACTGGATGATTATATATATATATGTAGTAATGGTGATGGCATAGAAATGGAAAAGAAAATAATAAAGAAAGAAGAGACACTGCGGCGCGCTTGGATGGCTTTGTAGATCGGTAAGTATACAGCGAACTTGCTGCACGAAAATTCATGCCTCACAGAGTTATACCACTGTGTTAAGGGTATTTATTATATTCTCATACAAATAGATATGTATATATGTATTTATTGTTGCCCTAAAAATGACACGGTCTCATAATATTTTTGTCGTGTAGTTTTTTTTTTGTGTTGCAACGGATAATCGCCACAGCTGTCTCCATCATCTTGCGGAGAATTTTTGCCAATAGATATTATATTTTTGTGTTTGGCATGGATGTAAAATAATCCGGGAATAAGAGAAATTATGGGAATAATGTGTGTATGGGTGTGGATGTCCTATGAAAATGTCGTTTTGAGTAACTCATGTTTGCATGAATGAATGTGTCATTTTCGAGGACACTTTTATATGTATGAATGTAGGGAAGAAAAAGAAAAAGAAGGAAATAAGGAAATGTAAGAATGTTTGTTGCGGCAGATGTTTTTTCTTTCTACATTGAGTATTATGATATACTTGAAAGTGAAAGTTTGAAGTTGGAGAGTTGAGGTGTTGAAAAGTTTGTAGGGGGGATGAAATATAAAGATGTATTGGAACAGTAATAAACAATTGATTTGCATTGATAAGAAATATAGGAACTATAAATGTGAAGATATTTCATAGAGTGTGTTGTTCTTATTTATCTGTCTATTTATTTTGCAATTGTTTACTGTGGAATTATTCAATTGTCTCGGAAATTTTGTAATTGTGACGATGTGTTTATAGGGATAGATTTTTTAAAAAGAAAAAGTTGACAGAATTACGAGTATAGATATATAATTTTATTTCATCATTGAATAAATTCTGTACATGTAAATGAACAAATGTTATATTGACAATTATCGTTGCGCTTTTTTATTGGTGACAATTATGGTACTAACTAATTCTAAGGTAATATTCTTTAGCATGGATTTGATTTAGAGGAACAAATTTTCTTTTAAAATTCATTTGATTTCGTTTCATTATATTGAAGAAGTATTCAACAGGAAAGTAGTCCACAGTAAGTGAATAAACGAATGATTCAATTGAACATCACAATGGAAAAAAATCAGTTAATTATCGTTCCAATGAATTTCTTAATCTCGTGTCATAAGCTTATAATTATTTCCAATTGCATAATTAAAACACTCCTCATTTTTAATCTCTCCACACTGTTATCACTCATTAACCGCTCACATTCATTCATCCCCGAACAATATTAAATTACCACGTAATATTTCTCAATATAAAAATCAACCAGAATATTGAAACAAATCATCAGAAAAAAAAAAAAAATGATATTCTCTACGATATCCTCAGAATTTCGTTTAAAAAAAATCCTAATAAAAACATAAATCGCTCATTAAAATTTTTCGAGTCTCTAAAATAGAGACTAAGAACCCTCAAAAAGAGATGAGCAATACCGAACGTCTCACAACCGATAAAATTTGAAATACATCGGACAAAAATTCCAACGATAAAAAGATATGAAATCGATCAAAAATGACTTGTCTGCACATATTATAGTGTACAAACAAGATCTATTTACGGAAGCGGGACGTCCCATGGCAATATAAATGTTTGTGTGGACAAACCTCTTCACCACCTGAACAAGTGCACCAGTAGCATAGTAGTGGCACTGTACCACAACTCAAGCATAATTGCATCTCGACCTCCACTTGACTAAACTTTAATACCTGAATGCAATTGAAACGCTCACATATAGAAAATCCAGTCAAACTATTAAATAGACAACATTTACGGAAAATATAAGAAGTTGTCGTGAAACGCACGTGCTATTGCACACAAACAAACGCACATATTGCCACGAAATAAATTTCTTCAGTCAGGAAGAAACTGAACGCGCGTGCGCAGCAATGGTCAACATTCCCTAAACGGCGTCTTCTTCTCCAACGACTTCTGAAAAATCATCGCAAAAGAGTTAAACCATATGTGTATTTATACATAACATTCACATGAAATATATCTGTATATATATTTATTTATATATGTATATAAAGATCAACTGGATGGGGAGATGGTCGAGTATGCTGCAATGCATTTGGCGCATAAGCAACGCCCGCTTTTTATTTAACCTCGCCTTTTCTTCTCTTCTTCTTCCATCATGCTTCATCGGCATATAAACATTATATGGCTTTGAGCTTGGGCGAGAACGTGCCACGATCCAACGAGTTGTATGTGACCAATGGTGGACATAACGCAAGATCTCACTCCTTCACAGCATTCGATGTGCATTTTATTTTATTTATTTATCTTTTCCTTTTTCCTTTTTCCCTTTTTTTTTTTCATGTGTGTGTTCGTCTCGCCAGATCTTTTGCTCGATTTTACTCGCGTTCTTATTTCAGGTTGCGACGTGCAATGACGATTGGAACAGAGAGCAAATACCTGTGGAGAAACTGCCACCCAACATGAATTTGTTAATGTTTGTTCAGTTTGTGAACTAAATGAGGTATGAGGCAATAAATTGAATTGATTTTGATTAGGTACTATTGAATTGAGTGAATTTGGTGGTGGGAGTGCATTGAAGAGAATGAAAATGCGCCATTTGGGTGTTGATGTCAATGAGGATTAAGATTTTTTGAAGAGATCATTATAAGTTAGGTGTTGATGTGAGTTATTTGCTTTCATCATTATGAAAGAGAAAGTTCAATCATTTGTTCTTCACTGGATTTTACTTAGACTGATTAATTTTCATAGTGATAATCGTTGAAATATTTTGAACTTCAGCTCAAATCATCTACACTGACTGAGAACGAAAATTCTCAAACAATATATCAAGAAATGATTCTTATCGAATAAAATAAAATTTAACTATATACTCAATAAAATACTTTTCCCAATCAAAAATCTTTCAAAAACCTTCAATCTTCCCACATTATCCGAACATCTAACTTTTCGAGTACCTTTCCAACTGTCATCATACCCCAACCGCCACTTAAACAATTCATAAATTCACAATTACATCCAAATGAAATAAAATTGAAAGAAAAAAAAAAAGAAAAAAAGAAAAAATCCAAATATCTTCAGACCAATGTCAAGATATCCATTAAAATCTTCCCATAATAATTTTCACCTTCTCAAACTCAACTCATATAAAATACACATTCGTATACAGACACAAATCTAATTCATCGAGAGAATTATCCACCGCAAGAGACAGACACATATTCATACCTGCGCCACGTTATAATCCCATATATCCACAAAAACAGAAACAAAAAAAGAAAGAAAAAATTCAATCTTTATCGTTATGCGTCGTTGTTTCAAGCTCTTTATGCTCAGACACGGTATCCCATTAACGTTTGATTTACAACATTCTACAAATCTATAAAGGAGACCTCACCACCTCACTCTCTTTTTCTCCTTCGTATATATACATAGACATATTCCATGGTCTGATATGCGCGACGATACACATACATAAATATAAAATAAAATCCAAATGAACAAAAAAAATGTCCGAGCTTCCAGAATCTCTTTTTCCCTTATTTCTCCATTCTCTTTATTTCACATTCACCATCTTTATCCTTCCTCTCCTCTCTCTCAACCATATATAAATATATACATATTCTTACCGCAATATTTGGCCCGAAGCTTCGGGCGAGATCGGATGGGCCGATAAAATTATACACTAGGCTCCCATAAACGGTCGCGCGGGGTCTCAAAACCACGCGGCAGTTAAAATTAAAATTTGCCGTAAAAGGGACGTCATGAGATGAGTTAACGCCGGATGCTGCACGTTGGCTTCTGACTTTTCGTATCATACCCATACACTATATATTATAGATACAAATATAAAATATAATATGTGTGTATACATATAAATACAAACAAACCATTTGACCGGTGTCCATTGAAGTGAAAGAGAGAAAGGAGAATTATGGGGACCCCCAACTGTCATGTCGACTGTTGCATTAAATAGTTTCCCACGTTGAAACTACCACCGAAAAACATTTGGATATCTTATTTTCTTTTTTTTTTTTGTTTTTTTTGTTTGTCAAGTTGTTATCATTTTGAATGCTGTTGTTTATCAACAAATTTTGTTTGATTCATTTGGCATGGTGTAATAGTATCGTTTTAATCTTCAAGGGAATATATGTACACATTTATAATATCACGAGCGTGCGCATATGCAGGATTGGACGTGTAATAAACTCCCTATGGCGACGATCGCTCGTTACTCTTACTTTTATTATCACTTTATTATTGGCTCGATCCATCGTTTATTACCGTATTAAGACTATCCTTGCAAATATATATTCTTTTATAAAATGTATAGGTGTATATATATTGTATACACGTTTTGTGTTTGAAGGTGTGGTATGAAGGTATATGGAGTCTTCCTTCTTTTATATTTTTATTATTCTTACTCTTATTCTTATTATTTTTGCTTCGCTTTTTTTTTCATTTTGGTTTTCGTGGTTTTTTATTCTATATAACTTTTACACTGGCATTCGCCCTCGTCAGTTTACCACTCTATCAATTATACATTCTTGGAAATACGTCCAGACACACTTCCAACGATGCTTTTAGTTATCTCAAAAGTTTATGATGGTACCATACTGAAACAAAAAGAGAAAAAAATCATATGTATGTGTGTATGTGAAGAATGAGAGGAGAAAAATTGGTTGAAGAAGAAATATGTATTTTTATCGTCCACGCACTCATTTTTATGCTTTTATACAGCTATATTATTTACATGATGTTGAAATATTTCAAATGTGTATAATAAATTGTTATTTTGCTTATTGAAATGGGAGGAATAAGTATTGTTGAAGAATCATTCTTTTTTTATGCGTCATTTGGAATTTTGTAATAAGTTTCTGTTGATGAATTAATTTGTGGATTGAATAAAATTGAAAGTGGATTTTAATGAGTTGTGGTATATTTTTCAGGATGTTATGATTGTAGATTTCATGGGGCATTTGAGGTTATCAATATTGAAGATGCATTCATAGAATTAAGCATTTTTAATATTTTATTAATTGATGAGTTTCAATTAATATATCATGTAAATAAGAATAGTGTTAGACGAATTAATGGTCTCTTCGTTTATTTATGTGAAAATAAATTATTGTTTTATGTCTAATATATCAGGAGAAATATTCGCACTGTAACAAATCGTTCATATGAATAGTTTTGGAAAGTAAATCTATGAAAAGTCCAAATGCTCCAATGATGATACAAAGAAATTCAGTAATGTAATAAAAAAACAGAATTTTCCTTCAGTTACTCTGAAATAATTATTTGATTCAGTAAAATTGAATTTACTTTTTTTTTTCATTCTGCACATTCAATGAATCCTGCAATGAAAAAATTTATGAATAATACAAAGAACCAAACGAACATTAAATTGAAGTAGGATGAACATATAATTTCTAATGATAAAAACTTTAACACAATTTTCGTGCACACAAAATTCATAAAGATGAAAACCATTCGCATGTCTACATATTTTATGAAATCCCAAAAATATTTATCACTTTGCAAACACGTTTACCTATTCATTGTGGTCCTCTCCATCAACTCTACATCTTTCTGAAACTAAAAATTGCATCAATAACACACATATAAATTTTCCTTATCGCTAATATAATTGAAATAATAAAAAATTTATATTTATTCGAGTAGTAAAAAATTTTCTGTTACAAGTTTTCTGTCAGTTTTTTTCCGTTTCTTGAAATGATATTAGTGTCTTTATGTGTATATGTGTATTTAAAATATATATGTGCAATATGCTATATCATTTGATGAAGGCGCAGGTGAGAAATTTAGTGAGCGCGACAAGCGCGTCCGGAGTATATTCAGGAAGAAGATTGTGCGGGTATATCGATAGTAATCTCAAACGTGGGACGATCATCCAAAATATATCGCGCTCGTTAGAATCTAAATTGGGGTCCAGCGATGAGGACAAGAGTGCGCGAGGGAGGGTGGACCTGAGAGAGAGAATGTTGTCCAGTCGCGACCAGGTAGAAAAATTTATAAATTTAACGTCCAAAATTTTATTTATTTTCTTTTATTTTTTAATTCTAACTTTTTTTCCCCCTTATTATACACATAAATGTATGCATATATATACATATATTTTTTTTTTCATAAAAATGTATACCTCGCATTACTCTAATTTACATATTTCGGGTGCCTTTGTCTTCACCGCACCACATCCGGTTGTTTTTCCACAAATTTATTGCTTGTCATTAAATATTTAATGCTTATCAGTTGCCTATCCAACAAAAATATTTGAATGAAACGAACCGTAATTATTTTTCTATTTTATATATTCGTATACAATGCATGTGTATGTGAAACAGAAAAAAAAAAGAAAACAAAGAATAGCACTAACAATGAAGTTAAATATTAAAATTGATCGATTGCAAGGATTTTATTGCGTTAATAACATTTTTTCTAAATTCTCTGAAGATTTTGGCTATCAACGGCATTCTATAAATGCTGGCAAATAAATTGTCCTCAGTGTGGCTTATTATTTATTTCTATTACACAATTCATTGACAGAAGATAAATATCAATTTCTATTCGATAAACTATGTGAAAACAAGTATACTGTTGCTTCGTCTTCTTGCGTCATCGTTACACTTTGGAAACTGGACACCAAGAGATTTTTCCATATTTTGTTCAAAAATTCTATTATTTAAAGACACTCACAGATCGTTACCAATCTATTATTATTCTTATCGGTCAGAAGACTTCTAAATGTTGAAATCCCTCATAACCCATGAATAAAATAACTCATAATGTAAATTAGAGAACGACTAATCGCGATTTTTTAACAACTGATGAAAACAACAAATAAAACAAAATATCTTCAGATTTTTCTATTTCTCCGATAAATTAATATCATAGATGAAAAAAATAATCAAAACTACTGATGAATATTCAGTCACTCAAACCTTCACTAACATTAACGTAAATATAATGACACGAATTATTTGCAAAAAGATTAAAATAATTATTCATTAAATATTGCAACTTTTCCCAGCTAAAAAAAAAAAATAAAACGGAATAAACTGAATTAGAAAAATAATGGAAAAATCAAGAATGAATATGTGTAAGGATAAAATATATGTGTTTGTGTGTGTATGCAGAGATGAAGAAGCAAATAAGAGTGGCGTGGTCGCGCGGTAGTAGTACCTTTACAGTCGATTGGAGATTGGCGTACGCGCGCGCGATTATCGATCGAAAGCACACGGCGTGGGACCACCGGGATCGAGCGAGCGACCAGGGCGCTTGGTGGACACGATCGCTCCATCGGCTCTGGGGAGTTCACTGCATAACTTTTAACGAACAAGAGGGACAAAGAGAGAATAAGAGAGGAGGGGGAACGCGAGAGTTGGCCAAGGCGTTGTTTTTAATTATGTATATAATGAACAGTTTAGTCCATGTCCTATGGTAATGAATTAATGATTATTCATCCCTATGCGCAGTGGATAATATAGTGAAATGCAGCGGGAAAATTTAGTAGTGAAATTGGCTGTACAGTTCGCTGTATCCGTAGGATAATGTGGAATATCGATGAGAGATATATAGATGATCATCATTTGAATATTCTCGAGAGATTATCGAATTTTATTGCGTTTCGCGATGGAAATTTGGAATTTGTTGCACTGTTCATGTTGTAATAATTTATAGGGTCATCGAAATTGGTGATATTGGAAGATTCGAATTGGATAGAATGAAAAATGGAAAACATTCTTGTAATTTACATTAAGTGGAATTAGAATTGCAATCAGTATATAGAACAATTCCGTATTTTTGTTTAAGTTAATAGTGAGAATCATTTGATTTCGATCATGGTTATCCAAAAGTGTCTCCGTTATAGATTGTAGTGATTATGGTTAGGTTTTGTGTTTGGAGTATAATTTGAAATTTTTCGTTTTTTTTAAATTGTTATCAATCTTTAGTACACATGAACTTATGTCATGAACTTTATTTTCTATTCAATCAGTTTGTGCAATTTATTTCTCGATTGTTTTGATTCGACTCGAGAAAAATTCTACTCAGTATTCGAGGAAGTGTTTGAATAGAATTGACAATTTTCTGATTATGCAACATAAAAGAATGCTGAACATTTTTCATTTAGAAATGGAACACCTGGGTCAATTTTGAACAATTTTCTTCGGCTTGTGACAAAAAAGTCCGGCTACAGTCATGTAACTTTTTTTTTTCGTTTCTTACGTAAATGTAACAAGGTGAACGTTATCATTCATTTAGTGATCACATAGCGTGTTTTTATCAATTCCAATATCAAAATTCTTTTGCACTTCAAAAACATAGTGAATAAATAATCTTAGAAGAAAATTAAATCGGTCAATCTGTAAAGATCATCATTGAATTCTTCATTAAATTACAAATCACATCACTAATTTATAATAATTCATTCCAAACTCAAGAACCGCAAGTATAATTAATTAACATAAAAACACTCAAACATCAACTACAAAAACTTTGTTTTCAGCAATTCCCATATTGATGAAAAATCCCAAGAAGTTATAGGAATTCCCATTAGAAATTCTCAATGTACCCAATATTGGCTCCTGTATCAATATCGCAAAATAAATTTCATCCACATTTTTTATGAATTCCTCCACCTTTTGAATTCTCCCGCAACTTTTTCCAATAACATAATATATAAGTACATTGCAAAGAGAGTTGCGCGGTGGCAGACGGCGTGCGGCTCTCACTAATGACACAGTAGATAGTGCCGATATCACTAATTAATTCCGCCTATCCATTCGATATACAAATGCCAACGTTTATACAATGATAAATCGATCTTTAAATACAAATAATTGTAATATACATTGCAATACATTCATTTATAAACATATCCATTAAACGTATATTTATTTTGAGAATATTTCAATTTATAACTATGATGAAAAATACATATGAAATTATTTTGAAATAAATAAGAAATAACGATTCAATAAATTTAATAAATATACATATTATATTATATTAAGAGGAAATGAATTAGATAATTTATATTTTCAACGACCGCCTCGACGACTGTTATATGTGTGGCGATGATTTAATCAGAAGATTATTTCGTGAGAAGGCGTGAACAGTTTGTTTGCTCGTCTATTAAGAAATAATAACTGCGAGAGAGCGGGTCCCGCCCCGCATGCTGATAATTTATTCTCAACAAGGGCTCCCCGCGGCTTTTTGCCACGCCCTGGCTCCTCGCTTTATATTATATACATATGCACATCTATATCTATGTATATTCATATTTATATACACAGATATACTCGACTGTGAGCCCATTTTGTTGGTGGCATCGTTGTCGCGCCGCTGCTTCTTTATTAATGTAACATCTGCAAATGACCGTGTTATAATTGTATACGCACTCACATCAAAAACTTTAAATGACCCATCAAATTAATTGTATCAATGCGTGTGTATGCGTGTGTATGCGTGTGAGTGGAATTGATGCGATCGTAAAAAAATTGTTATGTATGTATAGGAAAGCGAGCGGTTTTATTACTCATTTGAGCATGATTGCGAGAATAAGTGAAAGACATTTATGCCAACGAGAAATTAATTGATTTATTGAATTTCCTATGTATTAATAATTAATGATTGATGAGTATAATTGAAAGGTTATTTCACAATGCCTTCAAATTTTAAACTGTACATTTGTTGATGAACTTTCCCTTACAGCGAAATCGAATAGAGATTTTACATTTTCAATTTTATAGAATAAAACCCTTGGAAAAAGACTTTTCAATTACGTAATTATAATGATTTAGGGAAAATTCCTCCGATTCCATTTCATTTGAAGTGTTCATGACTCTCCATTCTATTGACAGCTACACAAAAAAAAATAGTACCTTTTACATCTATATAATTATTCATTTAAAAGTGAACTTGTCAAAAGTTTTAACTGACAACTATTTAATATCGATCGCAATTGACCAAGATTAAGGGTTGTACAGAAATACTAACATAATTATAGTCCATGCGCTATACAATCCCGGATGAGAATCTACCTCCTGGCATCCACGTTATCTTATTCTCTCTTTCTTCACACATATATAAACACTAACACACACACACACACATTTATATATATCCATATCCATTCTCGCTTGGCATGCCTGATGCTCTGGAAAGGCACGCGAGGGCAATAATCGGCTGTGGTGTTGGCTCGTTCACTCGATGGTCGTTCCGTGAGAACTGAAAAACCACCCCCGACACTTATTCGTGACGAAGCGCGCCTCCCCCGTCGGTTCGACTGGCATCCACAACGCTTGCGGCACTTTCTACATATAAATTTATATATGTATCTCTCATTCCTTTATTTCTTTCTTTATTTTTCTCTGTTGCTCTCCCTTATTTCTGATGCCACAACGCGTCCCTTCACTCGCCAATAATAAAAAAATGAAAAATAAAATGAAAAATAAAATGAAAAATAAAATGGAAAAACATTGAAGTGAGCGGGAATCAAAAGAGAGGAAGCAAAAGGAGATAAAGCGCGCGGTATATATAAACGAAACGAAATAAGCGACTTGGACGAAGACCGAAGGCCCCCGATTCGGGATGGCAGCAATGCATTCAAGGCCGTGGCTGCTTCGAATCTGGACGCATAAACATGCCATGATCGCGGACGCCCATCACTCGCTATAATAACAATAAGAATCTGCTCTCGGTCCCTCTCTTCATGCGGATGCCGTATCGCGCGCGTCCCCGTGACGTTCTCTCCTCTCTTCTTCTTCCTCCTCTTATTTTATCGTCTTCTTTCTCTTATATACTTTATTTTATTTCTCTTTCTCATCTTGCTTTTCATCGTATTTGTTCTCTCTTTCTCTAAGTCACATATACGTATGCGACAGTCCACGCGGAGATCCCACGTGATTACGAGCGCGGGAGCGTCTTCACAAATCACTCGGTAGAAGTTGCGCGCGGGCGACGGTGGACAACGAGAGAATTGGAGAACTCAAAGAGAGAATATAAGGCTAAGAGGCAAACGAGAGGATGTTTAAGAGCTAGCTGTATGCCCATCTGGTTGAGTCTTGTGATTTCTATTTGTGTAATGGGGAGATGGTCGTATTAAGAATGGAATCTATCAAGAAAATTATTCCACATTGAAAGAATTAAATATCGTTGCATTGTTTTATTTAGTTTTTATATGAAGTTGGATTGGAATATTTGCAAATTACAATTGATAATAATAAAACTTCAAGATCTTCGATTTTAAGTGTGTTGGAAGATGCTTCAATATTTCATTGAATTAATGAATCTTGAAGTCAGGTAGATAATATGAAATAATGACTGTTTTGCAATTGATCTGTCTTATCAGCAATGACTGAACAACACTTGGTATATTGTTACATTTGGAGTAACATCAGAGGAATGATTTGTGGGTATATAATACTTATTTAATAGCTGTTTGAAATACACAAAGATGAAGACTAATTTTGATGAATTGTTTGGTGGGAGAAGTTCGATAGCTCCACGAGATTGTGTCGTGGAAGGTTTAAATCTAACGTGTAATTTCATATAAAAAGAAATCAAGAAGACAAAAAAAAAGTGATGATGGTCATTAGACCAGTTAGCTGATAATTACCACGTTATTATACCAATATACAAAATAAAATTGTGATTAGTGCTATTTCTTGTAATATGAAATATTCTTTTCCGTTCAAAAAGAGAAAAAAAGTCAGTGGTTCTCACTGTTGATTCCCAACAAGACAATTAAATTGACAAAAATTTGCCACATAAATTACGCGATATTCCAAAATTTTCGTATAAATTTGGTTTGCAAATGTCAATCGCAGTGTTACAATTTTCAATTAATTTACAAATCGATAAAAATCGTTCGGATGTATCAGCATAAACCGGAAATAACTCAAGTTTGGTTATAAAATTTTTCTAGGTGGTCTACTTCACTCAACTGTACTTTAAATTTCATTTTATAATCACCAAGAACCAAAACATTTTATGAGATTAATATGTAAATGTTCAACTTCCTTTCAGGGTTCGTTCCGGCCAACTCTGCCAGTTGCAGACTTCGACTCGTTTGTTGCAATTCAAATTTACTTTTGATGCATTTACATTTGTTAAAATTTATATTCGCAAAGCATGATATATGCGTATATATAATGTTGCATTTGTATCATAAATTAATTTTTTTAATTGACGTCAATTGTTATTACAAACACATTGACACTCCCTACAAATTCTTTTATTGAATGCTTATGTATATAAAATGTCATGAAAATTATCAAGTAATTAAAATAATAATGTATATATAAATTCGAACTGTAAAATAAATTTTCTGCGGGCAGGATATTGTTAATGATATAAACTCATGTGTTAGAATATAATCTTACTTATATGGATATTCATAAATGTAAGTACGTGAATATTAACATGTGCATAGACTTTTACTGCTTTCCATACATGCATACATGTTAATTATCAAGCGTAAATTACTTTGTATGCTTGATTGTATAAATGGCGTGAATGTACTTTTCGTTAATGTGATACAAGCACGTGAGATGTAAAATGCAACGTGATAAAATTGAAAAAAAAAAACATTGTCAGAGTAGAGAAAATATCGAGATTTATTCTTTTGAGAGATTGATTTGAATACTAATAATTATATATTATCAAATTCTGCTATTAATCCGAATTTCATGCTCGATCCTTGACATTGCGATTTGATAAACCATTTTTTTATTTTTGTTGTTCTTGATTCAGCTTTTTTCATTTTTGGCCCATGATCACACATCTGCAAGTATTTATGTCACAGTGGTCTTTTTCTATGAAAAACAAAGAAATTATTGGGCTTAGTTTCTTTCCCAGATTAATAAATGATGTGGATGAATTGAGAATGTATTTATTTCATGCTAAAATAGCATTAAATTGCAAAAAAAAACTTTGGAGGTGTCTTGAAGTGATTTACAAACCACCTAGATTCACACATGAACTTGTACTACAGTAAATTTCTTTCATGTATTTCGAATCAGAATGAATAAGGTTTTCGAAACCGAATTGAAAGCATTTATAGTTTAGTCATAAATTAATATCGTCATATTATCCAAGAATAAAAAATTTCACGATTTGATTTCCAGGTTAGTTGATATGGATTCATCAAATATAATAAGATTATCGCTTCGTCCGGGCATGATACTAGAAAAGAATATTTTCATGAAACACAGCCAAAACTTCATAGTTATATTCAATTACGATCGATATACGCCATGTTTATTTCATCTACATAGAAAACATTCGTAAATACCGTTATTGAAAATAATGCATTGAATTTATAGTCTTCTTCCTATGATTTCACCCTATAACTGCGAACACTTTTGAGTATCAGTAAGAATCAACTCGGAAACTTAGAAACTTGGATGAAGTTTCTTTACACATAAATTTCAATTTCAATTTCAATTCCAATGTCTAGACATAGAATTTAGAAAATACAATAAGAGAAAAACCGATTTTTCGGATCATACATTTCCTATTTGAGACAGATAATTCAAATTTTCATGAGTGTGAATGTGGCAGACATTTAGCGAATTTTTAGAATTTTGAAATGAATATATATATTGTAAATAGAAGAAAAATGAAGAGATGCTCATGTAGAAAATTTCAAGCTGTGCGAGCATTTGTTCGAAATTCCAGATCAAGAATTAAATTCTGTATGTACTTAACAAACTATTCCTAACGATCGAAAATGTGGTCATTCTAGAATTTTAGCAAGCATAGTTTGTGAATGCAACAGTAAATAATATCATGTACAACATAAATCAAACCATTTTTGATAACATTCAATAAAAGCTGATATCATAATTAATGCCGAATCTCAAAATATTCTGCGCTTCCACATTGTCTTGTAAAATTCGAAAAATAATTCGGTGTAGTGATTGTTTCATTCATTGCAAAATTGCTAACTCACAATATTTGAGGTCCTCATATGAAAATTCGTCTATAAAAATCCAATCTTCAATATCTATAGAAAAATAAATTAATTAACACGAAAACATTTATCGTTCGCAAATATATTTCAATTTTCTTCCCTAATTTCTTCATCCAATGTAGGAAAGAATTATTACTAATTGACACTGTCAAATAATTCTTCAAGAACCCCAATAAAACATTGAATGATAATATTTCTATTTGTATATCTCCATTGAAAACCTGTATAATTAAAACAACAAAGTTGATGATGATGATGATGATAGTGGACGAAAAAAAAAAAAAAACAGGGATTCAAGAAAGAAGGAAAAAGGCGCGAGATATATCGTCTCAACGGCTGTTAATAAGACGAGAGACAATGCAAAGTCTGTGGTCGTATGGCATGCAACGGATGTGTGTATGTTACGGATGTGTGTGCGTGGACGAGAGACTCTCACTCTTTTCTCTCCATTTTAAAGTGATCGTGAACCGGGCATCCGTGTTCGTACACGTCCAAACGGCGGGTCGACGCTGTGTGGGAAGGCACGGGCGTTCATATGTTTATTAGCCGGACCCAGCATAAATAACGCAGCCATAAGGTATATAAGATGGAGAAGAAAAGGGTGAAACGCATGGTGCAGTGGTGATGGTGGTGGCGGTGTTGGTAGTGATGGTGCGGTGAAGACGGTCACACACAAGGGGGAAAAAAAGAACCACTGTACAAAAAGGATGCGAATGAATATATATATATGTAGTAGTAGTACTAGTCGTAGTAGTAGTAGTAGAAGTATAAGAGAAAGAAATGAAAGGGAGAAAAGGATAAGGGCAAAGCAGTGTCTCCTCTACAGTTTGGAGATTGCCCGAGTAAATTGTCACACGCTCTTTCAATTCTTAAAACGAACGAACGATACTGCGAAGAAAGAAATGCAGAGAAGACGCAGACGCGCTTCGAGAAACAAAATGTGCATATCCTTTATGTATATACGTAGTGGATCGTATCAAATGTAAATATATATACTTATATATTATACTGTCTGTATAGTCGCGCTGGAACCATCTGCGTGTTGGGATTTATTTTGCAATTATCGTATGCATAAAATATTAAGGGGCATGATGATTTCATAAATCGATTTATCGATTACGAATTTATGTATTTTTGTGTAGAGAGAAATTTATTTGCGTACACCCTTTTTTTGCGAGACGATAATATATTTAGATAACAGGGGTTGGAATGGATTTATAGTAGAAGAAAGAAAAGAAGTTTTGTGGTTTGAATGAGGCAGAATTTTATTTTGTCACAGTGAAAGTTTTGAGAAACAGTTTGGTGTTGAAAATGGTTTTAGATTGGTTTTTTTTTAGCGGTTATATGATAGATGAGAATATTGGAGACAACAAAACAGAGAAATATCGGGTGTTTGATAATGGAAGGAGCCGATTGTTTCAAGTGTTAACTGAATGTTATGCGTTTTTCCTATTCATATTTTAGGAATATTTTGTTTTTTGATTGCGGATGAAGATGTGAATGAGAAAACGACGTTGATTATTGGTTGAGAAATGTGAAGGGACGGAAGAGATTGGAATCCGATTAATTGGATTGCTCAGCACACGAACTATATCATAGTCGAATTAACAACATAATTTAATATACGTAGAAATCAAAATGAACTTTCAAGTGAGTTCTGGAATAGATTGGAGCCATTGAGAGTTATCAAAGTTTTATTATATTGTAAAACAAAGTTAGAGATGACGGAGTGGAAAAACTGTTTACTGGACACGCCGAAAAAATTGATCAAACAAATAAATCGAATGACTTTTGATCAAACTAATTATTCAGGTATCATCAAATATCTGTTTTAGTATTATTTAATGTATATGATTATCAAAAAAAAGATTATTTGTGCACATCATAATCCATCAGGTTGTGGGTAGAGTAACAATAGAGCGATGACTGTTTTTAGGCCACACAAAACAAGATGTGCCAAAAGATATCATTATATGAATATTTCAATCATTTATTGAAAGGTTCGATAGAAAAGAATCTCAATTTATTTTCAATTCATAGTTCTAAAGTATAATTTAACTCATCCAGTCCAAATTCGATTCCGACTTTAAAATTGCATTTCACGTTAAAATGTTCATCTGTATGTTTAATTTATTACCATAACTCAATTGATTTTTACAATGTGTGAAAAACTTATCACAACATCTATGTCTAAACAGAATATTATAAGGAAAATGTAGCATGAAAATTCAGAAAAATCTTTTTTCTCCTTACAATTTTTTCTACTTTGTAAAACTCTCCACTGTCCCAATAATGGGGGAAAAAAATCAACCCAATAAACTCATATCAACTAAACAAAATAAAGAACCAACTGAACAGAAGCATAAAGAAGAAAAGATCGTATTCCTTTATTTATTGATTTATTTACCTCGTTCATATTCCTTTTGTTTTTTTTTTTTCTTTACTCTTCCTCCCTCTCTTCTACTGTATCGTCTTTTTGTGTATGGATAAAAAAAGAGATTGGGAGTATAATGTATAGTGGATTAAAAAATAAAAGAGAATCAGTATAGAGAATGAATAAAAAGAAAGAGAGAATGAGAGAAAGGGTTACACAGAGGGGACGGTCCGAAGAAGCTGGACCTACCTAATTTACCTCCCAGATAATGCGGCATAATTAAAGCAAAATGTAACGTCGCTGGCAATTAAAACAAATTTATGCGACCGAGATCCACGATCGGTCGACCCGAGAGCGAGTGCTGTGTGCCCTGGGCCTATAGTACTACTACTACTGCTGCTGCTGCTGCTGTTGCTGCTGCTGCTTGTGCTGCTTCTGCTCCTGGTGCTGCTCGCCAAGAGCGCAACCTTGCGTCTCCTCTTGATTCTTCTGCGTTACAAACGTAATAGTGCAGCATTATATATTATTATTGTTATATTCAAACGAGCGCAACAAGGCCATGTTTATATATGCATGTGTTGGTATAATTTATACGTATGCGATATATATATATAGATGTATATAAATTCATGTATGTGCTTTTGTCAATGACAAAGCATTCACCTTCACCTCTCCTTTATATCCCACAATTGTTCTGTCCTCATTTATGGATGGGATCAATATTATTTATTCAATATATTAGTGATATTGTTACTGATAATGGATGATTTGTGATTGATGATTGAATGGAATTGAATTGTCGTATTTTATATGTTTGTGGAAGGATTATATTGTTGACGCGATTATTATATTTGTTATCAGAAAGAGAAGAGGTTGTTGATTAAAAAGTGAAGTGTTGATATATTTTCCACGAAATGATAGGAAAACTTCTAATATAGATTATCTTGTTTGATTATTTTTTTCGAACAGATGATGATTTTATATTTGTTCTTAGGGTGCAGATGGATGTTGGTATGAAAAATGTGTATGAGCTATGGTGGTAAAATTTTTTTAGGAAATTTCAGTAAAAAATCAGAGGATTTTTTTATAATTTGACCATCAAAAATTAGTTGTTACTAATTTGGACCTTGTGCGGTTATTGATTGTGACCGGATTATTGTCAATTTCAATACTGTAATCGAATATTTGATTTGAAGTCTGAAATCTATTATGATATGCATAAAGTTATTGAATTTAACGAAAATAATTCGTTCACAAACATTCTAATTTTAATAAATATTCATCGTGGATTTTTGCGTGTTTTCATTGTAAAACTTCACAAATTAAATAATTCATTTTTTTTATTTTTTATTATTATTAGATCTATCTTCATTCTTATTTGACGACGATGGATTCGACGACGTCAACGACTAAGATTTACCAGCAGAACTCGAAGAGAGAGAAAGGAAGAATGAGAGAAAGAGAAAACAGAGCCAGCATGAATTCTCATTAGCCAATCGAGATCTGTCCCAGCGGTCGAAGATCCTTTGAAAGATTAGCGTTCACGTCCCACAATCCACCATAAATACATTGAAGTTAATCCATCGACAACTGTAGGAAACAAAAATGAAAACAGGAAAAATAAAAGAACAATTGTAATGAGAAAAGAAAAAAGGAAATTACGATAAATATGGATTGAACAAATCCAGTGAAAAATAATCCATTGTTGGCTTTCAGATATTTATTCGGATGTAGAGGGTGAGCTGTGCACTTGAGTAGAAGCTTGAGGGTAATTGAAACGAATCGGAAACAGTGGGGAATAAATTGATTCAAAAAATATTCCAAGCACTAAGAAAATAATGATTGGGATTAGAAGAATAATTGGATGCTGCTCAAACTAATTTCGAAGAATGTTCTCAAACTAAAATTATTTCTTACAAATTGAATTTCGTTTTCTTGATGTTTGATGCTCGCAATTGATCATTGTGATTGCTGATGTGATGGAAGACACTCCTATAAATTTATGAAAGTGAGTTTGCGCGGTGCAACATGTTCTTGATGGTAGATAAATATCGGTCACCGTGTTAACTGTGCCATTCACCGCTTCGACAAAGCGACTTGCTATTTTATAAGTTACGACGCTGCATCAGAGAGAAACAACACAATGAGACAGGATTTTTATCATGCTTTTAATCAATAAAATGTTATGTAAAAATTTTTATATATTGAATTTCCATTAACAGAGAAAAATAATGCAATATTCATCAACGTAAATCAATATTTTATGTGTGAACTATGAAATTGAATTAGTTCTCGGACTAAAAAGAAATTTTTTACACCTGAAGTAAAGATAAATGTTATTTTTAATCCGTATGCAAATTGGAACTCTTTTCGAGATTAAAATCTTCTTGATTGAAGTCTTCTTTCAAGATAATTATGAGGCTTGAGGTAATTGTCCGGTTATTATTGTACGAAAATGAACTTGAATCTTCAACATTGAAATAAGAATTTTGTTGAACTAACTAAAAGTCATTTATGCAAATTTTTCTGCAATTTGTTTCCACAGAATTTATAAAATAATGAAACAGAATTCAGGGCAATGTATTTCAGTGAAGTATTCTTGTTCTGCGATTTGATATTTCTCTTCATTTAAACAAAAATTTCTGCTACATCCGAAGAATAATGAACAATCATTCTACATAATAATAGAAAAATTAAAACTTTTTTTTTTTTCATCAGGTCAACTTCACGTATTTTTCGAATAAAACAATTTCCACACTAAAAAAATCACTTTCCATCTTCATTTGGATAAATTTCATTAACCACTTATTTCTTTGTGATCAAAAAAAAATTCCATGCAATTTGCATCACATTAAATTTATTCAAAACCTCATTTGAAATGCGCAAAATTGGAAAGAAAAAGAAAAGAAAAATGTCAAATATATTTTTTTTTTACATTTCTGATAAAAATCTTGCATTCAATACTCACAGTATAATTTTTAATCTACAATTCAGCAACAACATTAATGAGCATTGTAAAAAAAACCCGACATTTCCCCACCACACCCATCTCCCTTTTGAAAATACATGAACGAATAAAATTACTTGTCCACTTCACGAATACAGGTGTAAAACCATGTTGAAAAACACGACAAAGTGCTCGTTGAAACGAGATGTGGTAACGACCGTTCGCGCGCGCGAGAGAGAATCGAAAGCGCGGGCGAGAGTGAGAGCGAAGTGAAAAGAAAAAAAAAAAGGGGAAAAAAAAAGAATACGAAGAAATAGTGTGAGAGAAAGGGAGCGAGAATTAAAGAGCAAAGAAGAGCAACTCACATCTATCTCGCATTCTGACGAGAGATCAAAAGCGTATACACAGATATATATTTATATATATGTATACACATATACATAATCGCGAGTCGGTCAACAAACACAACTCTTCACCATGGTGGATACTCTGTCCATGGACAGCGACTCATAAACCAACGTCACTCGTTGTCGTCTTCGTCGTTGTGTCCCTCGAACATTCCCTGATTCTCTTCTCATGGTTGATACGTGGGGAACTCATGGCCGCGGACTATATTCACGCTACATATTTATACCGGTTCCATGTTTACTCAACTCAATGACAATTCCAACTTGTGACAATACAATTTAACATTAATTTATTTCCAAACAATGAGATATAATTCATCTATTCACAAAACAATAACATAAAGGTGTTTGTGAACTGAATGGCAAAGTTATCGTCTAGCAAATGTCGAGTTTTAGTTTAGTAAACAATGATTATATTTCATCATTGGGTTATCAAAAATAGACTTAGCGTAAGAGTAAAATAAATAATAAGTTACTATAGATCGTATACGAATAGTTATTGAGATTATTTAAAAAAATTTATTCATATCAATAAAGGATTCTTATTTGATTCGTTACAAATCGTTTAGAAAAAATTAAAAGTAAATTTCGTGATTTAACAAACAGTGTGAACCATTTCCTGATTCTTCCTTTTGCAACTCTCCAATTTAATCTACCAACAAAACTCATAAATATCATAAAATATGACTAGTAAATATCTTCACATTAAAATTCCTCTTCTCCCATTTGATTTCTACACCTTAGCGATACGTTTTTAAAACTGCTACCCAACTAAATCTTTCCTATCCACCATCAATCTTTTCCCAATCATCCATTCCCAATTTTAAATTGTAAATTAAATTAACACCAAATCAAACAAACGCGGCGCCATAAATAATACCCCCTCATACCCAATATTCACTACTCTTTCACAATTCCTTTAAACCTACTAATACCAGTCTCTTACTTTGATATTTAATCTCATCTCTCTTACACACATGTTATTTCATTCGCCGCGTGTTTAATCGCGTCGATCGTTTGCAACGCAATAAAATGCGAGCGCGACTGGATGCGACAGAGTTCGCGAACTTGCTCTCGCATCCTCCAATAACAACTAACATTGTATCCAGCCGCGTTGAGAGCTTCTAGAGAAATTACGCGGCCACAACAACGGCTATATTATATTATTGTGTGCATGTAGAACGAAGAAGGATAGAATGAAAATACATGCCCACATATATATTTATAAACGCAGAGATATAAAAACGTAGCCTCACTGAGAAGATCGTTTTGTTCCACTCTCGAAGATCAATTCCATCCAAATTGTCAAATTATTCGAGCAAATATATCCTGTATATATATGGACCCCATCCACCGTGTCCATTCACTTATAATTCCTCCATATAAATATATATATATATAGAAGTTGTACGTGACAACGTAGACGAATCTGAATCGGGGAGATGAAATAAAAATAAAATAGAGACTGAAATAAAAATAAACAATGAAAAAAAAAAGTCTCTGTCGTGCGAGAGATATAAATCGACGTCGAATCGGATTTTATTGTCGCGCGGGGGTCTCTCTCTCTCTCTCTCTTTCTCTCTCTCTCTCTCTCTTTCTCTGTCTCTACCTCACCCTCACTCTCACTCTCACTCTCACTCTCTTCGTTTGTATGTGCCTGATGTGAGAGCAGAGAGCGAAGAAAGGTGATAGGAAACAGGTCCGGTCTCGCCTGGAGCGAGGCTAAACTATTTCGTGTTTTTCTCCGTGCGCGCGGGGCTACAAGAGAGTGTGCGCGCGCGCTCTCACTCTCTCTCTCTCTCTCTCTCTATCTCATACTTGCCGCTATCGTTCCGCCATCTGCTTGACAATTCTCGTGTCCTTCATTCTTGGCCGCGCGCGGTATTTTCGCACTCATAAATATACGCGTCATATTCTATATTCTTTTACAATCACTGTCGTAACTTGTATGTTTGTTTTTTAATATATGTGGCAGCAGAGTTGGGCTTAGGAGGAAATTTTGTTGAAGTGATTTGGGTTTTGTATTGCGGGAGGTATTTATGGGCTGAATAATTTTGTAGAAATTTGTTTTTAAAGATGGCTACGGGATTTTATTTTCATTTTTTTTCCTTAAGAATTAGGGAAAATGGAATTTTTTTTGGATATGATACGCATTGTTTAGGTACATTTCGCGATGAGATTATATAGTGTTTTTAGTATTTTCGATGTTGTTTTCAGGTTACTCAACGTTGTTACGTAAGAATTCACTGGCGGAGGGTTGAAATTGGTCGATTCGTTCCGGAAATATATTTATAAAAGTTGTGGCAGTTAATTTTGGTAGAGGATGATTTTTGGAAAGGAAGTCAGGTATAGCACGATGGGAAAATCAGTTTTGTTTAGGAACTCATTTCAGTGTACAATTTAGAAAATCTTTTGAAATTTTCAAGATATTTCATGGTACATCAAAGAATCGGGAACGGTTTCATTATTTTGTAGAGTTTCATGCGCAGGAAGGAAGCATAATAAATTTGATTCAGTAGAACTGTGAAATCTAAAGTTTTCAAAACATTCGAATCTTCGTTCCTACGATTGAAGACTTCAACATTACTTTCAAACACTTCAAGATGTTTCATTCCTTTTTTTTTCCGTCTAATAAAGTGATGAATCCAAGATGGTTCCAGATGCATCAGAATTTGTTATGAAAATGAAAGTCTGATTTGTAGAAAATACAATTGATAATAAATTATTTGTGGATTGGAGATTTCAAAACAATTTAAGATGAAAGTTATCGAGAAATTTTATTGCTGATTACGATATGCAACACTTATTATTGCAATCTTATTCCGAAATAAATTTTGAAACTAATCTATAGAACTGAAAAAAATTTTCTCATAGTTGGATAGCATCTTCAATGTTAATAATTGAATCAGATTTGTTTCATATCAAATGTTAAAATCAAATTCAGTGGACTAAAAACTCCTTACATCGCATAACATTTCACCGAATTCTCATATGAGGAACCGATTAAAAATAACGATGGACCGATAACGCTATTGATATGTGTTAGTGCAAGGATAAATCGCCGCAGTGGAGCTATCTATCGGCGCGCAATGTGTTCACCCTACAACGCATGTCATACTTGTTTCAAGCAAGAATCAAAGGGAGTTATACAGATAATAAAGAGAAAACTTAGTTTTTAATTCAGATAACTGTAACAAACGTTGTTGAATGGTTGCAGTGAAAGACATATCAAATTTTTGAAAATACATATTGAAATCAAAAGAAAATTCCCTAAAAATATACTTTATTTGAATTGGAAAACGACAAGATCCAAGCAAAATAGAAAATAATTTTCATCACCTTCATAATCAAAATGTAAAAGTGAATTCAACATCTAAAATAATAACCAAAGTAAATCTCCAACAACTATTCCAACTACCATACACCAGTAGTTGTTTCATACTCCCATCCACTCACAATCTTGAAAACTACAAAAAAAACCTTTATGACCACAATCAAAGCCTTTGAAAATCCTTACAAATCATCCTCCAATAAAATCAACACACAAATCATAATCCACCCAAAAACCGATGCATCCCTCAAGCCCAATTGAGCCAATGCCACCTAACATCCCACAGGTAAACTTTAAAATCAGCACCCAACTCTACCTGCTTACATATAACATTGTCCTACGTCATCTCTTCCCTACCTCATCCACTACGTCACTCTTCATGAATGGCCGAGACTAGCATAGAAAAGATTGTGTCCACACGAAGAAAAAGCGAAAGACTAACACCCATACATCTATACAATTCCTACTGTTACACGCAAACTCAAACGCCGACACAAGCGACACGAAGAACGTCGTATACATATACTTGCCTGTCTTTACTTCTACATCTGTGTGTGAATTAGTGTGAGTCTATACACTGCAGGTGCGAAAAGTACCGCCCGGGCGCCGGCGCCCAACTCGCCACACACCAATTCACCTTTTTTTCTCAAAAATTCTTTTGCCAGTACCTTTTTACCTCCAAATACATCACGTGTTACCAATAATCCATTGTTCATGCAACATAAACCAACAAACAATGCATAAATGAACATAAAGTGTGCCCTGTGAATGTTTATATACATAAATGTATAAATGATCAAAAGGATCAACTCTAGTGATAAAATTCAAATGAAATTATTTGAAAATAATTTAGGACATTATTAGCACACGACAAGTGTATACAGCTGACCTCAAATATATGGATAGATGTATATTTATGTTTGTGTGTGTGTGTATGTGTATGTGTGTGTGTGTGTGTGTGTATGGAGAGGGGTATATATAGTTGATATAGTGGATAGTGAATATTTGTGTGTAGTTTGAACTAGCGATTGCAATATACGCTGTGAATATAAAATCATAGAGCGTCGAGGTACTCCGGAGTGGTTGGCAATAATAATGCATAAGGAGGGTGGAGTCAACGAGTGAAAGAGACCACGCCCACGATTTTATTGAACTGGAGTGGGAGAAATCGCGGCGACGAGCGATTGAGGAGAGGGAATAAGACAGAGCGCGCTTGTGAGAATGATAGCGGTCGGGTATATAGATGAGAAATGGTGGGGAATCATGTGTATATGTATGTATGAGAGATTGTGAAGCGGACAAGGAGGTATAGAAAGAGAAATTTGCGAGATTGAGAAAGGTGGAAAGAAGAGGACATTGAGTTGATGTGTGTGAGTGTGATGATGATACTGGATGTCATTCAACGTGAATCTTGTCTTTAGCAGTATTGGCAGTTGGATTATTTATTCATACAAGTATGAACGTGTTTTTTCTTTTTCTTTTTTTTTTCTCTGTTGAGATGTTGGGATGTTCAAGTTCATGTAATGGCGAGAGGAAGATTGTAATGATGTTGAAGAAGAAAATCATGCCGATGAGAGGAGAAATAAAGTTGAATGAAATGAGAAGTAGTTTTGTTATCGAATGGGAGATATGGAGATGATTTCAACTTTTTGATTATGCTTAACTGTTTCTGGGTTTTTTTTTTTTTTTTTTTATCGATGAGAAATTGGAAAGAGTTCTTTGACGATCCTTAGGTGGAATGGTCGATCGCTATTTTGTTGAGGTAGTTCATGAACAATTTTACAAAGTGGAATTTATTTCATGCATTGGATTGGCAATATTGATATTTTATTTGATCAGTTAAATTTTTTTTGAGATAGTATTGTAGACAGTTATAAATTAGCAGCAATTTTCTGGAATATTCCATTGATCCAACCAAATTGCATAATAATATAAATTAAAGTGTTTCATTCATTCCTATCATTAGCAGAACCATTAATACCTCCACGAACAAAATTTTTTCATTCAACATCAACATTATTTACAAATCTAAATTATATTTCATTGAAATCAATAACAAAACTGTAAATTTTGCTGTCATCTACTTCTATGAAGCCTCTCACACCCACGCTATGCAGTAAAAATTGAACTCACTCGAAACTCACTCTGACGAATTGAAAATCAATCAAAAACAAAAACTTCAAAGAATAAAACTCAAATAAAAAAGAAAACATCTTTAAAAAATTCGAGGGTGAAATCTCCTTCCATTGACTCAATACATCCATATACATCCTCACAGATAACAGCAGCTCGAGTACGATATCACCGTCTGATGCGCAGTGGTACAGCCGAGTGTGTCTATATACAACGAATACAACAGTAGTGGGGAAAAGTAGGATTGCCTCCGTATATATTTCGTGTGTGCGTGCGAGGGCGCAGAGTCACGTTTAAAATTGTTGCGTGGTGGGAAAAGCGCGCGCAGGGTGTTTGCCCTACCATCGAGTGTGCAAGTGGCCGGCGGAGAGGGGCGTCGCGACGTCGGGCCCCCAGAGCTGGTCCGTCCGTCGTCCGGCCGACTCGAAGGCATCTGAGCCCCCGCGAATATTCGCGATTTATAATATAATACAGTATAAAACGAAGGACAATTTACGTTTTACATATAATACATATACCTCACATACATACACACATACACTCATGTATACACGCATATATACATTTACATATACACACATATGTATACATACACATACATTATTTTTCGCGGGTGATATACAGTTAATAATATAAATAAATATATGCACGAAGAATAATTAACCACAAACAATTGTTGTGTTTCGTGTGCCTGCATACACGTCGGGTTGTATCACTTAATTTAATCGCGTGTGAATTTAATATATATATATACATATACGTATATATATGTGCATGGATTAATTTTCATATTTATGCATTGACTGTTGATAATTAATATCACTCATGTAATCGTGTACACGCGTGTGATAGCGACGATATCAATTGTTTTTTTTTTTTTTTTTTTTCATGCATTTATATGCGCCAATTTACATGGATGTGATGCTCGCCACGCATGTTGAGAGTAGCTGATAGTTTGTATTGGCCTAAGGCACACCATCACAATGATCCATCGACGTACGATGAGTCGTTTGATGAAGGTGATGATGATGATGATGATGATGATAGTAATGATGATGATGAAGAAGATGATGACAGTGAAGGGAGTAAAGAACTTGGAAAATTATTAGATCGGTTTGAATTTAATGATCATTATTTTTGGTGGAAGAAAAATAATAAAGAGGTGATTGTGGTGGTGGCGGTGATAATTGTGGTGGTGAAGAACAAGAAGAAAAATAAGAAGAAGCGAAGGAACAAGAGGAAGAGAAAGAAAAGTGAATAATCGGTTTGGTGCGGTAAGGGAAAGACGTGAATGAGAAGAAGAGAGGAGAATTGATACACGAAGTGTTTGTATGAAACGCCGGTTGAACGCATCATCGACTCAGAAGAGAGAGCCTTAACATTTAGTATATATATATATATATATATATACATGTGGATGTGTACATATGTATTGGGTTATATATTCCCTATATGCAACATAGGCACACGTGCGTCGAATGGCATCGAGTGTCTCTGCGACGTTGGTGAACGTGAAGGAACAAGTGTGTTTAACCCAAAATCATCATCATTATCAATTTTTTTTTTGCATCCAGTTTGTTTTTATTCTATACGAATATATGAAAGTGTGTGTTTAAGTTTTTAATTTGAATTCACATCGCAACCCAGAATTTCTACGACAATTTTCTTATATTTATGAATAATGGAGAAGGAATGAAATGAACGAAGGAAGAAGTGGATGAATTCTATGAACAACAATTATACGCATTGGTGATTGGATTACAGTCGTGTCGAGTTGATGTTTTATAACTGTATATGACGAGAAAAAAAATAATTGATACGACCGTCGTGTGGGTTACGTGTAAAAAATATATTATTAATTAATTGATTGATTGATCGATTTGATTAATTGATTAATCGAGTAATTGATAAATATCAACACATGGAATTTGTTGATAAATAACGTGTGGATTTGTTTTTTTCTTCGAAAAAGTGGAAATAGGTGTTTTTAAATTTTTCATTCGCGAGTGTTGTCAAATGTAAAGTGTGGAATGTTTCAATTATAATTCGAATAACAAGTGAAAAATACTCGAAATATTATTTCAAATGATATTTATGGGTATTGAAAAATTTATTTTGCCTTATTTCAATTTATCCACAATAAAAACCATCACTCAAGAGACTGATCTAACATATATACACACATTTGCAAATGTCTAAAGTGAATAATTGAAAACAATGCATCTTCATTGAGTGTTATTTCATGTGTAAGAACATCCCGTCTAAGAAAGGGAAAGGAAAAACCAAAAACAGGAATTTACTTGACTGATAAACCGAATATAAACACGGCGGATTTAGAGAAGTTGAGGGTCGCTACGCGAGCAGTCCGAGGGGGAAAATTATTATTTCCCCCCCTCGACATTATTTCATACGTGAAAGTGCCGTCGGCAGACGGAAACAATATTCACCGAAATAAAATAATAAATAAGAAAATTATAATCGTCACCACGATATTAGTTAAAAGTGAACGACGAGGCCTAAAGTATTATCTTGCGGCTTCGCTATAAAGAGACACACGGAGGGATGTCGAGAAGAAAGCAGGCACGACCTAGCCGTGCCAACCTTGAGGAGGATCCGGTGCATGGATCACTCATCAGATGTAATCCTTTGTCGAGTGTCGAAGATCAGCCAACCACACCGCGTAAGTCACAACTTTTTTTTTTTTCTATTTTGTCGGTGGTGATTTCGTTCACACCTGTGTGTATGTTGGATGAAAAAAAAACTCTCCCATCGTTATTATATCGAATATGTCTACAAAAATTTTTATAAGTTGGTGTTTCAGAACTTTTCTCGATATTAAAAAATAGACAGTTATATATATATATATATTTGAGATTTATTAGTTAGATTATATGAGACGAAAAAGCAGAGGATGAAAAATGTCAAATGAATATTTTTAGGCCGTGGGTTTTTAGTGATAATTTTTAATTGGTCGTGAATAAATTTTAATTCATCGGTTATAATATTTTATTTTATTTCTATCATTAATTTCATCGATATTAAAATCATAATGTGGTTATATATAATTTTTTATCGGTAACATTGTGGTTATTCATTTTATTTTGTTGTGTATTAATGTGAGTGTGTTTTTGTGAAATATTATTCGACGGAATATTTAAAGATTGAGTCGTTTAAACTACTAACTCTTCATAGAATTTATTATGGGTTATAACGGTGCGCGAGTTTTAATGGATCTTTGCGCAAATTTCTCTTCTAATATCATATTTTTGTGGTGAATTATAATCTCGAAGTATCGTGCGATATCTCGGTTTTGTAATGGCCAAAGCTACGTTTGTATATCGTCACACAAGAAAAAAATGTGGTATTGAGCAAGAAGAAAAAAAAGAAAAGATAAATGTTGGATTATTTATAAAACACTTCATCACTAACATTATAAAATATTAAATATATTTGCGCGAGTGGGGAAAAAAAAAAATAAAGAAATTCTATACACTGTGAAATGTGTTTGGACTTGGATTTCATTCGCGATCGTAATCAAAGTTTGAAACATTTGTCAAAAAAAAAAAAAAGAAAAAGAAGCGGCAACTCCTTTTGATCGCTACTTTTTATCTTATTTCATTTCTCCTTTGATTTTTTTTCTTCTTATATATTCATTATCATCATTTTTTATTCTAACTTAATGACTCGACCAGTCACCTTACATATTAATTTCATAGACTATAAATCAAATAATAAATACTTAAACACAAACATTTTATATCGCATATACATACGATTTGAAAGTGTAAAGAGTATATAAAAATATTTCTTCTATTTTTTTTTTATATTTTATTTTTCCCACTTTTTTCTTTTCTTCATACTGTTTAGAAAGTAAAATTTTAATTTAATACACACGATATACTCTACAAGAATATAAATGTGCATGTAGAATAAACAATTACATCAAGTAGCATTGAAAAAAGAAAATAAAAAAAAAAGAAAGAATTGACAACAACGTTGATGAAAGACATAGATTTATTATTCGTCAACGAACGACAAAATAATTGAATATTCATTTGTAGTCTCTCACAATTTATTTATGACTGTGCGTATATAATTTATTACTAAATACAATTTTTTTTTTTTTTTTTTTTTCGTACCCACATATATTCTTCGTTACAATAATTGTTATTTTTTCGTCGTTTTACATTTCTTCTCATTCGTTCAAAGTCGTTAATTACTTTTGTATTCGCGTCTCCCATCAAACGTTATAAACTCTAAATCATTGTCTCACGCTCGCCTATCGTTACCATTTCGGCCATGATGAATGACAGAATATTTTAATTATTCTCCGTCATCCCATAAATTTAATCGTCATTATTTTATTTATTTATTTATTTATTCATTCCCTTTTTTTTCTTCTTCTACTCACAATCTTTCTCTCTATCAATAACTCTCTAACATTAAATACGGTTATATAAACTCAATACACGCGTGCAACAAATCAACGATGTAGTCGCGCGTTGGCTCGTTGACACGATTAATGAACACACAATAGAACATGTTTGACCAAGCACACGAAAAAAGAGATAGGAAATTTCGCTATTCCTCAAGTAAATAAAGAATAGAGGAAAAGAATCTTTCGCGCTAGTAAGTCGTGTTGCCAGCTGTCACGAAATGCGTCGTGACGGGCAACCAAAAAGCCTTTTTCCAATCGTACGTTCAAAACAATTACGTTACTTGAATATTAAATACTTAACTATAACATTAAAATCAAACAAGAAATATATACATAGACATTTTCGATATTGAACCCACGTATTGGTATGTGGATATGTTGTCGCATTTATATACTTACTCTTACAATAGTATAATGAAACAATGTCTCTATATATTTTATCCAATAGAAAATTTTTAAATAATAATAATAACGATATGGGAATTGGCGAGCACGTACATGAAAGATACGAGTAAAGATAAACGCGTGTGTATATTATACATAAAAGCGACGATCGATTGGAAATCCTGATGGTAGAAGACCTCTATCTCGTTTCCTCTTCACTCTCAATCTATCTCATCTCCTTTTTTTTAATTTTTTTTTTTATTTCTATCGATCGATGCGAAAGATCGCGATATAACTACGAGAGAGATTGTGAACAGACAAAAGAGAGCAACGTGATCAGCACGACAACGTGCGACAACGCGATCTGATGACGTCCAGACTATATCACGTTCGAGGTAAATATATAAGTGGATGAGATGGAGTATTACAAGAGAAGGGAGAAAGACATTGTGTGTATAAAGACGCGCAAACATATAGAATGTGAAAATATATACACATATAATATAATATGGATAAAAGAGTGCAAACGTTCTAGTTTGGAATTTTTAGAAATGAAATAAAGAAGAGAGGAAAAGTGGAAAGAAAAAAATTATAAGAAGAAAAAGTATGAGCTGCACTCTCTACAACGCGGTTGACTTACCGGTTTCTTGCCCTTTTGTCGTCTCGTCGGTGTGTGCACGCGTGAATATTTTTGACGTTGCATGCGTAGGCGCGCGTGTTCTCCTCACTAACACGTCGCAATGTCGTTCACCGCCTCGCAACTATATTTCACATTTATTTATTTTATTCTGATGTTATTGTTACTGCTTTTTTTTCTTTTTCGTTTTTCTTGGGTGTTCTAAATTGATTTGTTGGTGGTAGTTCATTTTGGGGGGTGAAGGAGTGAATGATAATGTGATGGGTCGTTCGATGATGCTATTTCAGTGAATATTCATTTGATAATTTATTCAGGAGGAATTTTTGTTTTGGTATTTTTACTTTTGTAGTGTATGAATAGATTTACTTTTCGGTTTTAGTTTAATTCTGTGGAAGGTTGTTGTGTTGAGGGAAAATTTAAGTTGTGGGTACAGTTTCTGCAATACTTTCAAAAAGTGACAGGGAAAAGAATAAATTTACGACGAGAGCTTGTGAAATGTTAGAACAAATGTGATCTGGGTCGTGCACTTATTTTGATCTTGTGTTATAGTGTTGGAACTATTGGGCAAAATTCGATTTTGTCAACATAATTATTCTAGTTAACTGCTTGGTCATGGGTGAGAAGAAGAAAAGTTTCGTGGAAATTGATTCGAGGTGACATGGCAGGTGGAAATATTCAGACTGTAAATGTAACTCTGTTATGTTATGCAGAGTGACAGGGAATGAAATTGTCATTTTAGATTCGATTGTAATATATTATTGATATGGATAAACAGAGGAGAACGGGTGGATAAGAAAGGAGGAAAATCAATGATTGTCCGTACAAGTTGAAGATTAGTAAAATACAGTGCAGAAATACATTTTTAATTTGAATGTCAAATGTTCAATTTTATTTCTTGAAATTTCCATTTATCAATGTCATCGCCATTTCCTTATTTCAAATTTTCATGTGGTGCACTAATTGATATCAGCAGCAGTATGAAAATTAGATATAGTTGCTGCTTCTCAGTGAATTTTTCATTGAGAAGTTTAACAATTTTTGTTTCCATTTGTTTTTCCAATTCCATTCCATTCATTTTTATTTCTTCCCTTTTCATCACCATTCAATTTTAGACATCTAAATTCAATCCAAAATCCAAAAAATAATTTATTTTAAATATCAATTTGTCGTTATTACACCAAAACGGATCGGAACCGATCCAAAGTTTATGCGATCAAGTTGATCATAAATCTATTCTCCATATTAATTTCAACCGAAAATGAAAGGATGAAGGAATTCCACATGTTGATAAGCCGTGGAATCATCCTCGTATTTCCTATTCGAATTATTCAAACAAACAAACGAAAAAAAAAATTGGCAGCTGGGTAAAATAACGTCTCACTTCGCTGCAATGCTTTAAATTGGAATCAATCCACGAAAATTCAAACCCCTCATACATTCCGACGAGTTTAGTATGTACTATGGACAATTCATCTACGAATCAACTGAAACCTGTTCCAATTCGATCAACACATTAATTCCCCAGATATCTTAATCGTCATTGCAGAAAAAACCATAACTTTGATAGAGCGAAATATCCGAAAATTACATCAAACATTTCTCATCTTCCATACTGTTAAAAACTCCCGTGACCCCCAATTTTTTCCTCTACTTCTGCGGAACATTTCTCAACCCTTCACACTTTGTTAATGATCATGTGCCAAGAAAATACGACATTAAAAAATTCACCAAATATATATCAAATCCACTGAATGCATACATATGAATATATGAATAAAATTGCTGTATGTTTATTCGTGTATATTTGTGCATACATATATATTCATATACATTCTGATATTTTATCCGATGCTGCAGTTGCATATGCGGCTTATATACTAACAGGACATATCTCTGCGGTAAGCGCGTCTGTCAATGTGTCACAGTACCTGATGACCTGGGATAGGCTTCAATGCTCGACAGCCCAAGACTTACACACAAATACATACATATATATATATATATATATCTGAGCGTGCGCGCGGCGGCTGCGGATCTCGTTATCTCCACGTCTTCACGACGCCCCAATGCGTCTAATATAAATCTCTTAAACAAAATTGAAATAATAAAAAAAATAAAAAAAGAAAAAGAGAAACAAGAAAGAAAAATTGTAAATAATATAAAATATTTATTCTTCTCCGTTCTTTTATAAATTATTTGTATGTCAATTTACTTGGCCACGAATAAATTCAGAATTTATATTTCCTTTGTTTGACAGCATTATATATATGTATATATATATATATAAATGATATTTACTCTCAGCTAATAATTTTTTAATTTAATAAACACATACATTTACAAAATGCATACATCGAATATCTCAACGATGACATTTTCTCTTCGCTTTTTATTCTCTATTTCTTGTTTCTTTTCCACTGTTTATGCTCTTATTTCTATCGTTTGATTCTTTTAATTTTAAATAGAACAACAAGGTTAAACTTTCACATGTATATATTACATTTATTTTTAGTTGGATCATTGAACTCTAATATAAAAATTGAACGGTGCTGGTTGAAAAGATTGTTGGCGGGTTGGCGAGAGAGGAGCTTCGTTGGTCCCCTGGGAACGAATCGAGGCGTTTATGCCGCACCGTGGGAGCTTGACGGTTTGCGCGCGGCTCAGAGAAAGACAAAAGACCAGGGAATAAAAAAAATAATAATAATGAAAAATAATAGTGGTATAAAATTAAGTGAAATGATTTAGAAAAAAAGAGTGGAAGAAGGGATGAAGGAGAGAAAACGATGGGGCGATGAAATGTTTGTTGAGAGGATGAGAAGGAAGAATATGACCCGTCATATGTAGCTGTTGTTTGGGATTTTAGTATTAAATCGCATTCGCGCTTGGCTTTGACCGCATGCAACGATAATTGGCGACCTTCGCTCTTCCGCGAAGGAATCCGCGTGTGCGCGTCTCATCGCTGGTCATCAGTGATATGTTTTGTCCATGCGCGCTCAATGGCCGCAGAGCCTGTGCGGCGCGCGGCATTTTACCACTGCCTATATAGAACCGACGAAGAAACGTCGGGAACTCGTCGCGTGACATAATGACGGAAGGGCCGACAAGTCGTGAGGAATGACGAAATGTGCGCGCGCGCATTTATATTACTGTGATAATTGTTGGACGATGAAACGCGAGGGGTGGTCTCTTCATCTATATATCATCAAAGAAATTTGATCGGTGGAAATGGAGAGAGCGAGAGAGAGTGGGAGAGAGGCGGAAATAAAACAATGAGAATAGAAGAATTTGAACAGTATTTTATTTTTCAGTTTGTTCATCGATATTATTTGCAGTTTTCATCGCGGATTTTTATTGAATTTTGGTGGAAGAGTTATGCAATGTAACTTAATAGAAAAATTGATTTGCCATTTCCATGACGAAATAATAAACGAATGTTGTAAGGAATATCGTTGCATTGAACAATGGAAGACACTTCAATCATTCGAAAACCTTGAAAAACCCAAGACCACAAATTAAGCATAAAAATAATAGCAAACTTTCTCTTCCTCCAAAAATAAAACATAACACATAAATTCCTTTAAAACAAATAAAAAACCATTTCAGGGCAATTATATATTGCGATAAAGAGGAAAATTAATTGGAACAATACTAAATCACGATGCACTAAGCGATAGCGAACACGTGATATATAAATTCAAGATGCATACCCAAAAATAAAAATATAATTATCAATTCCGATAAATACGGAGCACAACACAATTTATTATTTCCATTTTCTTCTCTCTCTTCCACGAATAAAAACACGTAAAATAAATTTTCCAGTAACCTGAAATAAAACCCACGATAAAAAATCCCAAATCAAAATACAAAAGCAAAAATAAATTTGATCAAACTTTTCAATAGCAAATTAAATAAATAAAACACAAATTATCATTACAAATATCTCCAAGAATCATTTTCTCCCCTTTCTTACGATTTTGTTTTTTTTTTTCCTCAAAGTGCGAGCGGAAGAGGGTAAAAGAAAGAAAACATTACATCAACGTTAAAATTGGCAACAAATTACTCGGCTTGTGTGCGTGATACACACGCCGCTCTCAATCCTCCACGCAAGTCGTATACATGTCTTGCTCGAATTGTATATAACCGCACACATATGTATATATATTTATTTATATATATTTTTCTCTCGCCCAATTAGCGGTTCACTCAAACTCAACTCCAAGATGCTTTGGTAGAAAAAGAATGAAAAAATGGTGGCGGTTGTCGCTCTCCGCGAAACGATTCCGCGCGCTCTTGTTTGATCGGTGATGAATATCGTGAGAGGATCGGTAGACGCGCGAGACTCGTCGCGATGCAAACTTTTATCTCTTCCCCACTCTCACCACTTCGCATCGCGCATACCTTTTTTCATCTTCTTCACCATAAACATATGGATACACATATATTCATCTTCAGCGTGCATGGATAGGTATACTATTATCCCACTTCGTCGCGCCTTTCACTCGTTTTTTCTTCGCATCCTGAGAGTTCTATGTATAACCACGCAACACGCCGTGAAATATAAATAAAACTAAAAAGAATAGACAACATTGATCTAGCCCCGCGTGCCGATCATTACATATTTCCATACGTACGCAAATGTGTATAAATGTGTACTTGGTGAATTATTTTATCGGAATAGTGCAACGTTGTAATGAAATCAAGTAAATGGTGGTGGTAAATTATGTCTTTTGCTATTAGAGATGTTTCTGGTATTTACAACGAAGGAATTTTATTGAACCTCCGTAAATATCCATAGGTAGATACGAATTATGATTTTGTTTACTGAATGAAAAGATGGAAGTTTTAATAAAGTGGAAATCATTTTTTTAAATGAACACAATTTGCGATCTGGTCATAATTTTATTACCGGTACTTTGAAATTTGTTTAAAGATTCATTCGCGAAGTCCCAAAGAAACTTCACAAAGAGCAACTGCACAAAAAAATAGAACCAGAAGTTTATTGATCGCGTTCAGATTTGTATATACTTTTATTATAAAAATGGTGTGAAATCTGGTATTATCCTGTTATACTGGTTACATGCTTTTTTTTTCTATTTGTGAAGATTTGTGAACACACAAAATGAGGGAGAAAACCACAGGACGACTTCATTGAAGTCAAGTACCATCGAAGTTGGTTAAATCAAGTTGGACCGATAGTGTGACGACTTCACACAAGTACCTACAATTCCGATTACGTGCAATAAAAATAAACATTTTTATTCGTTTTTCGTATAAGATGAAGATATCCTCAATGGTGAATGCTACATTAACAACTGATTTTTATGACGACATTTAGATTACTAATCAAACAAAAATGCAAAACTGCACAACACCCGTTTGGCACGAACAGGAAAATGCTGATGTAAACGTGTTGTGACCGGTTAAAAAAAAAATAGCTGTTTCAAATCTAGTAAAGAATGAAATTGATTGAACAAAAATTTTTACAATAAGAATATTAAATATTCGAATAATCTAAATTCAATGATACTATTACCAATAATATTACAACATGAGGATTTTATATCAATAATCCTTTCTGGTGTATTTCGGTTTTTTTTCACCTCGAACTCCTCTGATTGTTTTTTTAGTACGATCAACACTCAATGTGAATGTTTATTTCCACATTACACTATATCACTCAAACTTTTACTTTCATGAGTTAAGTAGCTATATAATACTCTCGTATATGTCTACAATGTTTGTCTCTACTTCATTCTCACCTATTTCACTTTTATTTGGATGCTTTAGTGAATTTGACGTGCGTCCTACTGAAAATCTGTCTAGTCACTCTCTGACTGGCTTTACTTCGTCTTCTTTCCAGAGGCGGAGTCAAAGCAGGTGCCTCGTTTCACGGTCGATAACCCGACAAAAGTCAAGTGCGTCTCGTCGGAAGTTACCGATCCGACGCCTCGAGAATATAACAACGCCCTCGATTTCTTCATCTTTTTTCACTTTTTTCATTTTATTTCAATAGGTTTGTACAAGTATATAAATATCAGTTATGAAGTCGATTGGGTCATTACGAAATTTAATATGAAGAAGAGGAACTATTTTTTTTCTTCCTTTCTCCTTTACGTTAATGAAAATTGATGCTCAACCCATCATTGGAATATATTTTTTCCATTCCACAAATTAACTTGTCATCGCAATGTTATTTCTGTAGTAGATGATTATTTTCTTTATCGGGCTATTTGTTTTAGTGCCCAATTTAATGGTGTGTAGTCACGTATATATTTTTGGTTATTGATAAAGAGATGAGTAGGACCAGTTGGCCCCCTGAGGAAAACGATGAAGAGCACCATGGTGAGGAAAAATTACACATTTCTATGAAAACATTTTTTTCCATTGGGATAATTTGAGATAGGAAATTATGAGCTGCAGCATTTTTAGAATACTCTGTGCGAATTTTTATCAATAATAATTCCAAAGATTTAGACCATCACAATCAATTTCATAACATTTAAAACGAGAGGAAATAATTCAATTCGCCATTATCAGAATGAGTGATGGCAATTCTGAGAATGATATGAATAAATCGACTTTTATCGAATTTTTTTTTAATTAGTAAAGAATATTTACAACAATATCGATACCTCGAATTTCACAACAAAATAATAACAATGGTATAAAATATCTGAAATATCATTAAATATCAATGAAGAAAGGAGATAATCTGCTAAAATAAATTTTTTCTCAAGTGAGATTGATAAAACACATGATAAACAAATGTTATAACATTCAATTTTAATATCGTTAATATTTTGATTTGAACCAAGAATATACGGATTTTACAAACAAGAACTATTCTCGATTCAATAATATTTATTCTAAATTTCTCCTATAATCTGTTTCACTAACAACTCATAAGAAAAAAAATCCCAACCCCATGCGTTGAAATTTCATTGTCATAATAAAATTTGGAAAAATTAAAAGGAACAGATCTCGACTGAAAATAATTCGAGATAGTTAACAGCATCAATTAAACATCAACATGGAACGAACCAATAAATAAAAAATTATCACAGATAAATTTTTTTCATTACAACTTCCCCCCCCCCCCCCCCCCCCCCAAATATATCATACTTAATCTCAAATATTTCTTCTTATTTTTTCGTAAACACGATTCAACAGTGAAAAAGCAATTTGGTATACATCGTCGTTGACTCTCCGCGACATGGGTGAAGGGCACGCGTGTGCACGCCCGGCTCAATTGGCATCCAGCCAAATGAAGATATTCTCAATATGTTCCAGAAAATACATACAAACACAGACACAGCCATACACAATCCGGCACATTCACCAGTTGGTTCCCATGTCTCTTCTATCTCACATAAACACATTTACATAATTGTGAAAAATGAAAAAGCAAAAAGCGATATTATTACGAGTGCAAATGTCATTTGTCACTCGACATATAACGAACATCGAAACGAAGCCTTGAAAAAGAAAAAAAAACACGACAAAATGAAATAAGAAAAATAAAGCTAAATGAATTACAGGGAAATATATTGAACGAATAGTTAACACTATGAGTGAAGAATGAATGTGTATTTATTAAAGAACAGAGGGGATGATGAAACGACGATGATTATGACGTGTGTGGCTCGTCAAGCGGATTAACCCTCGGGACATGCGGATGTGCGTATACATATATGAAAATAGGAATGTGACACAACGAGGGTGTGATGAGAAAGCGAATGATGAGCGCAAGTGAAAGAGGATGAGATAGAACTGCTGTGGGCATGGGCGCATTTAAATTGGCCGAAGTGGGTGCGAGTCGTCGAGGTGCGTAAAATGTGCGTCCAAGCGGCGATACATCAAAAGCCCAGCCATTTAAAGGGCTTATATTATTCGGCGCGAAAGGGTTATCAGGGACGCGCGTCACCGCGACGCGACCGTGCGGCGGTGAGACGAGATATACGACAGGAAGGAAAGCTCGGGGGCGTATTTACTTAATAACCAGCTTGAACTGTAAGCTAAACGGACCACCCCAGGCTCAATGCCAAAACCCGCAGTCGCATAATATATGTAGTTTACGCATTTATGTGTGTTATCCGAATTGTTCTTTTTCCTTTTTTTCATGTTTTTTTTTTGTATTTCTTTCTCATTTCTAATTTTGTATAGATGAAAATACTCAAATTGGAATTAATACAGAAAGTCTGGGAAAGAAAATTATTGAAAGGTTGAAAATGACTAAAAGACACATTTTCAAACCACAAAGGAAATTCTGACAATTTAAATTTATATTTTTATCCATCAATTTGGCATTCTGAAATGAATTGTCATAATCAGGTTATAAGGAGGGAAAGATTTTTCTGTTCAGATTACTGAAAAACCCCATAACAGAATATAAAAAAAAATCTTCAAACAATTCATCAACTTTCCTTCACAATGTCTTCATTTCTTAAAAAATATAAACGAACAATTGTTCTTAGTGACAATTCAAAAGTAAATCTTTTCACACATTGATTCAGTCAGTCTTAAACACAAAAGTGCGCTCAGCCCCAAACTATTCAAAAACGTTTTGAATGAGATTACAACGGATGAATCGAACCCCCAGCGGGATCAGAGCTATTACCAGATCACTAATACTATCACACCAACATTGAAAGGATGTTAAAAAGTTATTATAATACTAAATATAATAAGCAAAATTGAACGGCGAATCTGTCAGTTTATCATTTCATTCCCTAAACTCAAAATATTACACTTCAATGAAATATCATTGAACACATAATTCAAACCACTTGTACAATATAAAAAAAAAAATTCAAACAGTCCCACCAATTCACAACGATCTCATCAGCATCTTCAATACATTACCTCCTTCCCCACCAGATCCCTCAAAACTCCACAAAAAAAAATCCACAACACGAATTTCCAAATATCATGAAATACTCTTCAAATCCACATTCATCATTCAACCAATAATTCTCCGACAAATATACTACTACTAACCAGGTGGCCCAATTTAACCAACCAGCTCAGCTCAATTCACACAAATCTACCAACAAAAATACAAAAAGAAAAAGAAAATTATTCTCATCACAACCATAAGTATTATCACCAACATGTCAAAGTATTTCTATATGACTGAACACCAATTGCTGGGAGTGGAATATCGTGAAATAATGACAATTGTACCCAACCCGACAATGGGAATACTCATTGCACGCCGCAACATGCAACCCAAGAACACACACACACACACGCACACACACTTACACATACACTCAGCAAAACACAAACTGGCATATAAACAAATACACAGAAACATATCCATATATATATATATATATATATACAGTATAATGGTACATACTATGACTACGTATGTATTCAACTGAACGGCTAGAACACGCCTCGAGGCTGATCATCAACAAATAGGGGACTTTGTTACTATATACACGTTTATGTATATTTTGATTACATACATATGTATCATATATACATATAACTATCTATACATACATGTTACAACAGAATAATTTTTCCTCCTCTCTTTATGCCGTGTCATCCCGATCGTTCTACTGCGTTATGATTTGATCTACTGTATCCATATATATATACTTATACAGAAGAGGAAAAATGTAAGTGAGACAGATGAGAATGAAGAGAGCGAAACAGAACAGAGCGGGTGTCCCGTTTTCCGGGTGACTTGGCTAAACGGGATCGCATTAGCACAGTTTCCCCCCGTGGACGCGATAGGAGATTAGCATCTCTAAATTTTTTTTTTCTTTTCTCTTTTTTCTTTTTTTTTTAGACGTATAGATGTATATATGTATGTGTATACACGCGGCAACCCATGACCTCTCCCCGTCGTGTCGCGTGAGTTGTCCCCTGTCTCTCTACCTCATCTATACCACACACACATCATCACACACATCATCACACGCCCTTCACCGCCGTCGCGTTTGTCGCGTCGAACCGTGTGATGGCAAAGCTGAACATAATCGCATATATATTAGGCTACTGTTAGGAATATAAGTAGTTATCTTTTCTTTTTTTTTCTTTTTTTTTTTGTGTAGTTATATTCCTGTTTGGAATAAGAAATGTGTGCGCACCAGGTGGTTTGCTTGGTTTGCTCTGTACTCAGAGTATTTTAATCGCAACGACATGACAATACAATTTATAGTTTTTTATTTTTTTTTCGTTGTTATTGTTTATTTGTTTATTTATTTATTTTTTTGTTAGATTTTTGCGAGTGTAGAGAGAGTAATAATGATATATGCGCACGTGTATTGTCATGATATATTTGTTACAGTTGGTTCTAAAAACAAAGTTGAGAGATAAGTAGGTATATGTTGGTATAAAACGACAACGACGACGACGACGACGACGACCTTTACGCTAAAGCAATGCTTGAGTGTGTCACTCGCGTCGCTAGTAATCTATGTCTCGTTTCCGGACACCTTTCATCCTTATCTTTCACGTCCACTGAATACACAATTTTATTAAAGTTGAACGCTAAACAAAACAGAGAAAAGGTGGGAGGATTAGAGAATTGAAAAAGCGAAAATAGTCTGGTATGAAATGGATTTTTTGTGGGGAATTAATGGTGAAATGAATTTAATATTATGTTTGTTGAAGATGTGAAAAGAATTGATTTTTTTCTCAATGGCGTTGGATAATAATTGGAGTATAAAATTCTTTCAAATAATGTAAATTCATCTGAAAATTGTATTTTTGTGATCTTCAGAACAATTAAATTTTGTAATATTTCTTCTAGATTTGACAGAATAATTCAAAGGTCTCAAAATTATTTATTTTAGAAATGGCTATGGGAATTTATAACGGAGTTCATGAAATTTTTTCACGTCGAATTCATATTGAGCATAATAAATTGTATACTGTGATGCACAGTGAATGTTTCATAATATATATTTAGTCGAGAATTCATTAAAATAGTGTGAATGATAACTCTTGAAAAAAACATTGGATAAATAAAGTACAAAAACTTTTTGTATCAACGGTGAATGTAGCTATGGCTCGAAGTACTAATCAACGAAGAGAATCAAACTCCACAGAATAGCGAAACGAAAACCTTGAATATGATTTTTATCGTATCAAGAAATCAATATAAAATTGAAAAAAAAAACAGAAAACTATTTTCCTGAAGCCACGATTACTCATATTCCGTTATTTGTCAGAAGCCCAATAAAAAATCTCATCCCTAAAACAAAAATTCAACATCACTATTCAACCGCATCAATTTGATAAAAAAATAATTTCATATCACCCAACATTCTGCCCTTATTTTAACTAACAAACACAAAATAACACAAAACAAAAATGTGAAATCTTAATAAATTAAATACAAAAGAACAATTTCTTCATCTTATAAAACTGACCCTTCGCTACACCCCCAGTTCTAAATGACTCGACATGGGGTTAAACGCACCGTCAAGCGGGCGTAAGCGTGAGGGAGTCAATATAAACCACCCTCGAAGCCACGTCCACCCAGCATGGGGTTTCACATCCCTCTGTTATACCTCTACTCCTATGTCGTTGGTTGCAACAACTCCCGTAGTGAGTTAGCGATGCGCTCGTTAGCATATCATGCGAGAGGGAGAGAGGGAGAGAGATGGAGAGAGATGGAGCAAGCAAGAGAAGAGTCGTGCCGTCGAGGCGGGTCTGGGCCTGCAAAAGGGGTCGAATCCTCCTCGACCAATAACAATTCATCCTCAACTGTCGCGTCCGACCGTGTTGTACTCCCTGCGCATCGACAATCGTGTGTGCAAAAAGGGTTTCACACATACATAAACACATACAAATATATACCTTGTAAGTTTATTATGTACCCTGTGTGGCCATAGTCTCTATATACTCACTCACACTCTTGTTTCTCCATACCTGCAACCCTATTTCCCTTCATCAATGTGTGTATGTACAGCACCATCCACGCCTTGCATTATAATCCAATATAATATACTACACAACTCCACCTAAACCACTTGGGCCCGTTCATTTGTCCGTCCAATAGCCGGACAGCTCTAAGCCCCCTTTACTTTTACCCTTCCAAGTTTGCGCACAACCAAAACCAACCAGTACATCTATTTATATCTATACGTGTTTATATTCTTCAACTACTTCGTTGTCTTCTTTTTCATCATATGGATGGATGTTGGTGTGTATTTTATATGCCCCTTGTTCAGTTATATCTCCTCAAATTACCTCAATATATGCGTCTGCTGTCGTGTTAACCACACTACGGAAATATCTACGTGACATATTATTAATATCTGTTGACATAATTTTTTTTGTCATTTTTTTTTTTTTTTTTTTTTTTTTTTTTTTTCATACTCTGTTCACGATCCTCTCTTTTTTTTTATATTCTTTTGTTGTCAAGTTGTTTTTTTTCTTTTGTTTACCTCGCCAACAATATAAAATAATTTATTTTCCTGCCAAATGCAGAAATATTTTCCACATCAAAAATGCTCATAACTCTCAGTCTATAACGAATGTCCTTCACTTCATGGATGTACTAGTTGACAAACAAGAATTTGTCGTAGAACTTTGAGGAAATGAAATGAAAACGAACAAAGAGAAAGAAAAATAAAAAATAACTTGGCGTAACGCAAAATTGACAGGATGTCGCTGTGGTCTTCTCATCATGGCAGTTCGATTCATGGAATAACGGGGATGTGACTCGTATCGTAATACTGAATGTACGATGTAGGGGTGGAAAACATAGACACACGCGAGAGCCATAGAACAAGACACAGAAACTATATAGGGGAGTTCGTATGTTTACACACGAGCTTTTCGGGAGACTGCACCTAGATAGAAAGAGAAAAAGAAAGGAAACAAAAAAAACCGAGAATTATAGTGAGTGCAGAAGCCGTAGATGTAGAGCATGAATTTGAACACGATATATATATTATTGGGGGCAGCCCATCCGCATTGCATGCCTCATATTATCCCATAGTCCGTCCATTATTAGCCGCTTCTTTTTTTTGTCATTTTAAAATGTAATACGTTTGTACCCCCAGGGGTATATATAAGCGACAACCAACGACAAAACACACAGTAAAAGCCTCCACTGTTTCCCATTCGAAATTTTCGTGGCGGAAAATTTGTCCCAATGTCACTGTTGAAAGGAAAGTAAAAGAGAGCGTTAGACATGATGACAGAAAATATAAGGGCGAGCATTTATATTATATACAATTTTTTTTTTCTTCTCTTTTGCTTTCTTTTTTTTTTTTTTTCTACCTCTCTTGCATGCGGCAAGCCAATGCTTGTCTCGACTCGTCTCGTCTCTCGTCGTCAGTTATACATGTCTCACTATATGAGAATTCTCAGTTTTTGGCTTGATGGTTTATATACGCGGTTGGGTTTATATCTTCGCGTCCTTGTTGCGTGCGGTAGAGGATTACTCGGTGCGGCCAGAGAATTCAGAAGGACAATAATAATGCACGCCGTCGAGACGGAGAGGACCAACCTCCCACTTTGTTGATGTCCTCTACTTCGCGTATGTGTGTGGATGTATTTACTCAGAAAAATTGTCGTCATCCGGAGAACGAACCTGCGACCGAAAGTTCTTTTTGTATTTGCCGCTGGCATATCAAATTGCGCACGATATTTATTCCTCTAGGATTTTTCTGCGATGACATATTTTTTTTTTTTCTTTCCTCTGTCTACTTTTTCATTATTTTCTTTTTGTTTTTTTTTTTTTTTTTTTTCCCCCGTTGCCCTATTGGAATTGTGAATTTATATTTATATATGGAGTAGTATGATGGATTTAATCGTTGCAAGGCCAAATTGAATAAGGAATATATAAGGAGAAAATAAAGAGATGTTTGTATGTGGATATGTTTGTGCTGGTTTGGGAGATGTGTTTAATTCTCGAGGGATATATCTGTTCACGAGACCGGTTATAGAGCGACGCACGCGCGTGCTTATCGAAGTCAATTATTTATACTCGCATGCATGACCATATCGATTTAATTGTGCCCACGTATACGCGTGTGTGAGTGCGTATAAGTCACTTTTCATTTGTGTGTTAGTGTGAATTGTGTGGACCAATGTAAAATCAGTCGCGACTTCGTTGACAGTTTGCTATAAATTTATTTCATAATCCATTAAAGGCTTTGATACAATTGGATAAATATACATTTGTATAAATGCAATCGGAAATGTTTTTTTTTTCCACTTTTAATGGAGTTAGGACAAAAAGTAAGAGTTATTTGAATGATGGAGCTTTAAGGATTAATGGAGTGAAATATTGGGTGAATTGAAGACTGAAAATGTCTTCTTGAATGAATAAAAGAAGCGAGCCAAAAATATCACATCACAGACGGAATTCCGATCATAATGCGCCAAAAATAGAATTTTACATCGACTAAATAAACAAAAATAATCTCAAATTTCACAAAACTATTCAATTTTATTTTTATTCATCAATATCCCACTCTCACGACTACATTTAATTTTCTCATACCTCATTCCAGATAAATATTAACGAATAGTTTTACCAACAATGCAATAAAACTGGTCACATCGTTTAAAAAAATAAGAAAAAAACATCACTGGTTAATAGCAGACAAATATTAATCATCCTCATCAACCGTAGACTTCACCTCCTCCTCCTGTCAAAGAGAGGAAAAAATATAAATAATAATTTCATCCATATATTTGATTAACAAACACCACAAGCAGAACTTCCGCAAACTGAATACATTTCCAAAATGTAAATGCTCGCATATATAATATAGGAAGCAGTAGAATACACTCACACGCAATTGCAAGTAGTCGCAGCTAACATCAGGAATGAGCTTTTTACCTCTTTTTGTTTTTTTTGTTTTGTTAAACCGACACTGGGCAATTAGCCACGGCTCGTCGTCTTCGCGGCGTTTTGTTGGATACATAGTCATCCATGTGTGTGTGTGTAATATGTATCACGCGGTTTTCTCAATATAATAACCTTCTGTTGTGAGAACGGGTGCGTACGTCTTAACACACGCTCACGATGATCGATGAACTCTACCGACGCGCGACTATGACCGCAGACGTCTCAAAGACGACGGCGAAGACGACGCTCTTGGCAGCACACTGTCTCCATTTCTAAAACAACCTAAAGAAGATAATAGTGATCATGAGAAAGAGAAAGAGAGTAAGAACGCGAGTGTGTTCGAGCATGAGCGTGAATCCACTTTGTAGGGCTGGGCTGGCTACACGACTCAACGAGCACGCGCCGGCGCCCGTCATGACGAAAAGAACGAAAAATAATAATAAAAGAAAGATATATAGAAACGAATAAAGACGAGGAAAGGAAAGAAGAGATGAAAAATTATGACATGTGTGAATGTGAATAATTTTTGTAAGTAAATCTTTAGATTATGTATATAGGGGAGAATATCAGGATGAGTCCCCTGAGGAAGTTGAGCGTTTACAAGTCTTCTAATATGATATTTTTGTTGTTAGTGAAACGCAAATGGAATGTGAATGAATTATATCTACCAGCTATGCTATGACGGAGAAGTGAAAAATGTCGAGCAAGATGAGGGCTGTTGTTAAAATGGGAAAAAATCAAAATAAAAATAAGAAAGATTGGATAGAGAAATTTGATTTTCTTTTTTTTCTTCTTTGAGAATTGTCACGTTGAACATTTTTCACATCTAACAATCGTAATGATGGTTGTAGAAAATGTCATTTTTAATCGTTCGAAGAAAATAATTCTTCTTGCATTTGAACCATCAAATAAACAAATAATAGTTTAACTTACTCTCATCGCTATGAATTCATGAAGTTATCAAGAAAATTCCGGAATAAAAAAAAGAAAAACTAATAACAATCGAACAATTTTTCTTAATTAAGTGTTATGATAAATATACATCCCCGTCTATTTTCGTATGTGGCTGTCTGTTATACACTTTCATTTTCTATTGCGAGAAACGCGGCGGGCAAAATGAAAATAAAAGTACAAAAATGAGAAAAAATAAAGAAACAAAACGAAAAATAATACGACACGCGGTTCGCGGCTAAGTAGCTCGTGTCTCAGTATTTGTCACGTGGTGGTGTACGCGGCCGAAATGCGCATAACAGTAGTAGTATACCAACGCTTTGATTTATCGGGGCCCTGTGTCTATATCCCTTCACCCCACCCTTCCACCTCTTTTCGTCGCACACACAAACTTGGCGAACTCACTCTCGAGTTTTCTTCACGACAACGGACAGAGTTCACAATGCATTGCGAGTAGAGAGTAAAAGGGAAATGAAATGAAAGAGCAAAAAAATTTTTCGTGGATGCTATACGCGCATTCTCACTATATAACACACTGATATAGCTCGCGGTACTAACATCGAACGCGTCACTATTGTATGCGCGGCTATCCGTCTGAAATGCGAGTCTCGAAAATAGAATTACTCTCGCGTAGATATTCTCCGTGGTCCGGGGCGAATATTTGCAGCGTCCCGCCACTCCTCCCAATCTCAACTACACAAAACTTCATAGCATGTATATTTGACATCGCCGCTAGCGACATTCTTTCTGCGTTCATTCTTATACATGCACATGCCGAGAAATGCGAGTAAGCTCCAATTGAAAAACGAAAATATACCTTTTTTGTGTAATTTTTAGAATGACAATAAGAATATGAATGAAAGAGAAATGTTGTTGGTTCAATTGAAGTTTGTGTTCAGCTACAATCAACTTTTTTCTCCTTTTTCTATGCAGTCAAATGGAATCATCTCCATTATGACATCATAGCAGTGTTGGTTATATGTTCTGATGATATATTGTGGGCAAATGACTGATCTAAATTCATTTCTGTTGTTGTTACGTTTGATTAAGATATTGATAATATTTTTGTTCAGTAAAATATTGTGAATGATTTCACTTTATGAACGATAATGGATTCAGTGAGTTTAATAACTTCGTGATGAACGCTGAACGAAATATATAATAACAATTGGAGCTATTCAAATTGTAATTTTTCTGCCATACGCAGCCGTTGTGGATTAATAATTCGAACAAAACTTTCACATTGATCAACTTCAATCAAAAACCCGGAATTAATTCTGTGTAATATATTAGTTCAAATTGTTCTGAACGAGATTATCACTTCAGCATCAGTAAATCATAGTTAATATTCATACAAATATAAATGCAAAAAACAATCATTTGCTAATTATAATCAAATGGAAATTGAAAAGTCAAGAACTCGCGTTTATTTGTACAATATTCTAACACTCCAATCATGAATTAAAATACCAAACTGGAAAATTACTGAATAAAAGAAGCAAAATAAAAACTTATTGCAGCCATCTTAGTGATCGAAGAAAAAACACCTTTTTTCAGTCGGTTGGAAATAACTAAATTCCATAAATCGATTTCTAAAGATATTTGATATCACCGTCGTCTACTGCCATTTATCCAACCAATGTATTGTTATTGCAACTATTTATCTGCAAACAACGACGTTTGCTCAAGTACAGCAACAAATTTTTCCAATGCTCTCAGTAATTATCAATAAATTCATACACTATTACAATAATATTATCTAACTCTGCATTTACATCTCGTAAATATATATAAATTTTCCACTCCATAGAATCTGATCTCCAATATCTCTCCTTATATAAACATACACATGCATTCATATACACAAATTCTTATATATACATAAATATAAATATATATCTAGAAAAAGTTTTTCAGTGATTTTTTCCGCTGAATTTATAACTTTACACTATGACTTTGTCGTTGATTGATTCTCTTGAGCAATAATATATATACATATATATCAACATTTTTCTTTTTTTTTTTTTCTCTCTTTTTTTTCTTGTATCCACACGTGTGGCAATACCAAAGAAAATATATATTTATGTATGTATATATAAAATAAGTATCAAAACTATGCAGTGGTGGGTTTGCCGCAGTCGCGCGCGCGGGATATGGAATTCGATCTCAAGGGAATAAAGCGAAAAGACTAGAGAGACGCAAGCGCGCAAGCGGGATGATATGCCTGCCACTGCGTGTATATAGAGGGATAAAAAGTGATAAAGGTATATATGGTGTGAGTGAAGGGAATGAGAATGATGACGACGACGACGACGACCATACCACTACTACTTCTATACTGCGGGCTGTTTGCGGAGAAACGCGAGAGCCTTGGAATCACCGCGGTGGTGGCGGATATCTGTTTGCTATATTGCACCCCTCTCGTCGTAACACTCGATTTTTCAAACCCCTCATTGATATTATATAATATTAATGCCTCGGGTGATGGAGCTCGGCACGCCCGTTGACTGCAAATATATTTGAGCGACTTTAAGCCACCACTGATGTCTATACCTTCAACCCGCGCCCGCGTTCTTCTCACGTCCTTGATATATAAACACACAATTTATATATGAGCAGCTACCAATCAAAACATCACGAATCGACTCCTTATCTATTTATATTTTTATCATTGGTTTCAATTTTGTGGAATGAATTACCTTAATTTTTCATGAACAATGTTTTGAGAATTTATCTTTTTTGTGGTTATTTGTCGATTGTTGAAATATCAATTTTAATAATGGAGGGGGGGGGGGGGGGGGACATTTTTTAATATTTTTCAATAGGCTACGGCTTTTTATTGTCGGAAAATTGTCGATGATTATTCGAATCTTTATTCGAATTGATTCAATTGAATTACTCTTTTGTTTATGGTGGAGGTTTCATTTTTTTATTTTTTTTTTTTTTCATTCTTTTGGTAGAAAATCGATTTCCCCACTCCTGGATCATTGAAGAAAATAATTCATGTTCAATTGAAATGACAGCAGTTAAATGGTCGCACCTTATCAACTCACGTCCTTATACTCAATACTTCGATTAATCATTTGACATGCAGAAACCTTGGTGTTTTTTTTTTATATATATAAATACTTTTTTGCAAATTACAATTCAAACACCAGAAGGCTATATAGGAACTATCGTCATGTTTTTCATGTTTCATTTTCTCCTATTGACTTATCTGCCTTCATCCTTGTTATCCAATTGAGACAATAATCGGAGCATGAAACTCAAATTGATAGGAATTATAATTGAACACATGAAATATCATTTTCACCATCAAAAAATTCATCAACCTGAGCTACCGAAGGCCAGACATTCCGATCACTGTCCAAAACATCAAGAGAAATGGAAACAATTTCGTTAACTATCAACATTTTCGAATAGCACTGGAATCAATCTCAATTTTATCAATATCCGATGAGAATTTTTTCAAATGCAAATGTTTCATTTAATATGACCTCACAAAACTCAATTTTCTACATTTTTATTCACACCTTATACCGAACTCGATTTCCTTTCCACTGACCTCATTTTAAATTGATTTAATTTTCATGAAAAAATTTAATCACTCTTACATAACGTCATGTTTATTACATACATTGATATAATACCCGACACCACCTCTATCGTATTAAACGTCACCCTCTTAATATGCATGAAAGCATAACGAATTTCGACATTCATGCCCTCCAATCTTGTATATACATATATATACATATATACATATACATTATATATATTACCCTTTTCTTGTCATTGAGTGGGTGAAATTTGTCAAGTCGCTTATGCATATATATAAGGGCGAAGATTACCGACCCGCGCACCCGCGTGTCATGAGCGAGGCTGCCTAATGGCCCGGAAAATTATTACGATGAAATCTCTCTCGTTTTATCTTTCCTCTCTTCTCTCTTTCACTACTTTTTCTCTCTCTCTCTCTCTCTCTCTTTCTGTTTCTCTCTCTTTCTGTTTCTCATTCAGGACCGCTCTCTTCAGCGAGCATTCGAGCGATGCCAACTCGAGTCGTAGTCCCTCATCCGCATATATTTATATATATATATATATATATATATAGAATTGCACGTAGAGGGGGTTGTGTCGTTCGCGATTACGGAATTGGCTTTTATTTCTTTCTTTCTATACATGTATAGACAGTTTAATACTATTCACGCAAATATTTCTTTTCACAATAAATTCAACTCGGTCAAGATAAATTCCAATTCACGAATACCAACTTTTCCAAAGTCACGTCCTATCGTCTGCAAAATTTAATGTATATATGTATATATGTATATATATATATTTATTCAATATTATTTTATGTGCTGTATAAAAAATTGAATTGGAATTTTTTTTTGCTTCGAACTACAAAAATGTATAGATGAGAGTGAAAGCATGCGTGACACTGAATTTAGATAAATTGTTTGGAATGTAAAAGAATAAAAAAAGTTTAATAACATTGATGTCGTTGAAATTTTCTGTTTTCACAATTTTACTTTGTTTTCTAGTTCTTTTTTGGGATTTAGATTAATTTTCAGGCGAATGCGAGATCAGAATTATTGGCACATAACATATTTTAGCAATTGTAAAATCAATTTGAAACTCTGCTCAAAATTTTGGAGTCAAAAAATTGAACAATAGTTCACTTACTTTGTGATTCTCAATGATAGAGTTATGATATTAGAGACACTGGAAGATATTTTATAAACGGTACTGGTGTGAAAAATTTAATTTTGTGAGTTAATGATATTAGTGAAACTTCAGTTAAAATAATCGCAGTGGTTAATGATTTATCAGAACGTAACCGTTTCAAACGACGTCTTTCTCCAGCAACGTTTGTGAAATTAGTTTGACCGTTCAGCTACGCTCAAATTGATCACAGAGAATCCATGAAAATATTAAAACTTATAGATTTTTTACAACAAATTTCACCAGAATCAAATTTCAAAAAGTCATTCATTTTCCAACCTAACAAAACCAAAACTATTGCTCACTGTATTTACCATTCGGAAATTTTCATCCCTAAACACATGTTAAAACCACTCGAAACTGCAGTATATTATTTACCAGAAGCATCTCAACCATCTCTAAAACCCTCTCAACCAACATAAACCAAACTACCAACTGAAAAGAACACAAATTATCCCAATAAATTATATTCCCATCACAAATTCTCAAAAATACTTCAACAAAATATCCCGTCCAATAAAACGACTTTTCTCAAATTCCCTCACCTCCCCACCCCTCAATCTCACTCCACAAAAAAAAGCAAACCACCAAAAAAATATTGAAGAAGAGAGATTTGATGGGAGGAAAAACGAACATCGAAAAGAAAAAAAAAAGCCGAGAAAGAATGACAGTATGTAGTGTGAGCATCGCGCGATGAATTACGACCGCTGGGCCAAGCGACCTAGCTGCAGCACTAAAATCCCGACTGATATATTATTACGTATTATTGCTCCCGTTCGGTTATTTATACCCATATAACATAATGCCCCGCGAGATCCAACAGCGCGCAAGACTCTTGGCTGATACCTTCCATGCTCCCACGAGAGATCGGAGACCTTATCTTTCGTATTGGTCATAACTTTCATTGCAAACTATACAGACAATACACCGCGACTTTTGCGTAAGTCAAAAAATAATTTATTACATATTGAAACAATTTATATATTGGTATATACCATTCACACACACACGGGCACGCACACATATTCTCATCAATGTATAGTGAAGTAATTAATCTTTGAGTAATTCACTGATTTAATGTCGAAGCACAAAGTGCTCATTGCACAATCTCTCAATGTATAGGTTTTATATAAAATAAAGATGATGATAATAATAAGAAAATTTATTTATAAATGTCTGGTGTGTTTGCATGTGTATAAGTGACTCTCGGATCTATTGTCAATGAAGTGGACGATGGAAGAGTGGATGAAGTGAGCGAGAGGAAGGTTGAAGCAGCCACTTATGTACACGACCACACAAATCGCTTTTACTAGTACGTTGTCGTCGTCATGTCTCTCATCGCATCGGCATGTATGTGTATTTGTATAGATATATATATATGTATATATACTACGTATACACGTTGAAGATGAGTTGAGAGAGGACACGCTAAACGAAAGTATATCCCACATGTGAGCGTGTTTTGTGTAGATATGCATGTGCTTATAAGTTGAAGTGATCCTGACCTTCTCAAATTTTATGGGTATTTATAACACACTGGTTTATTAAATACGATGGATGATGAGATGTGCTAGAGTGGGAGGTAGAAGTGGTTGTGATGAGTTTGTTCATTGTGAACAATGGAATTTTTTAATTTTTTGTTGATGCAGGGGAAAAATTGTTGTTGTAGAGCAGAATGATGAAATTAATAGAAATTTATTTTGTTGTTTTTGTCGATAATTATTTATTTCTATTTGTCCGAATTTAAAATTGAAGTTAGAGAATTTCATTGATATTACTTGTTTCAGTGAGGTTTTATAATTATTAAATTTTTTATGGAAGATTGACGATTCGTTGCAATGAAAATAGAGGAAAAATGGTTTCAATAGTTCATAATAAGTGAATGTAGTGAAGTCGTTTAATTTCTTTTCTTTTAAAAAACATCAACTCTGGTATGAGTTAATATCGTTGCGCATTTTATAATTTCATTGAATCAATTTCTTATGAAATAAGACCAGGAAAGATGTGACGTCGTTTTAAGAAAAAAACTATCGTCAGAATTGTCATCTTCATCTCAGCCATTATGTGATGAATATTTTCCTCAGTCGCTGATCATGTGTCCTTCTACTTTCAGCTTCCACTTTGAGTCGGGATCTCCGACCCATCTGTTGAACGAGCAATTCAATAGCTTTATACTCATAACATCAGCAACAACTCACCCTTCACGAGGAAAAAAAAATAAATTGACGGAGAAAGATAAACATTTCCCAACTGAATATTTTCCCAAATCGATAAGGGAATTCAGAACAGTACACGGTCAATTATACAGCTCTTCTAACATTAATTATTGAGTGTCTATTGTTCATCATTGATTCACTCACCTTTCAGAACTGCTTTTACCACCCCATGGATCTTCATTTCTATTTTGGTCATCCACTCACATCATTTATTTTAAAATTTCTTTGATCAATTTCCAATTTTGTCTCTCAACAAAATTCATCAATGACCTCTGATAAGAAATGTCTGTAAAAGTTATTTGAGTCATTGAATGAAGTCCAGTGATTCAATAAATCTAAAAATATTCAAATGCACCATTGAAATTAATCACTATTACTCAATTAAATCTACAATGCATCGTCACTTCAATTCAAAATAATCACCCAAAAGATCTCACCCTTAATCAGAAATTTTCCGCACAGCATCAGCACAAATTTTTCGGTCATGTACTTGTCACGCCTGATATAGACTTGGGGTATACAAAAGTGAAGTCGTTTCTCAGTTTATATCAACATTTAGCATTTGGATAACACACATATCTACGTATATATATTCATATCCTGTGATTTTTATTATTTTTTTAATGCTAAAAAATAGATCTACCAAAAAAAAAAAAGTGCTTGACGACGATCTTTAAATATTTACTCGTAATGCGGACGTCCTTCCGTCGTCACGGAGTGCATCAGTAAACGCGACTGCGCATATTGCAATGTGTTATTTCATCCCTCTTTCATTCACTCATGTACTCTCTCCTCCCACTTACACTATCTCGCTCAGTTCCATTAACTACCATCAACACTCTCACTTGTGGTTTTCTCACATTCGCACACTCTGGATAACAATTCGTCGTCTGGCGTCAAAATGTTTCTGGTGTACGTCTGCAAACGCCAAATATATATATTACAAATCTCGCACTTTTCGTCCTCTTGCTTATATACATATATATCAATCTATTTGACAGTGTATTATTGTTACCACACGTGTGCGTATGTTATGTATAAGTATTTCTCGCTGCGACTGCTGTGTTATATATATTGAGAAAGAATGTTTTAGGGCTGAATTTAGGAAACGAATATTGTTCTAAAAGATGAAAAATGTAGATGATGTGCAACAAGAATTTTTGGGTAAAAATGATCTGACGCATAATCAAATCAATGAAGAATTTGTTGTGACACGAGATGAAAATGTTGGTATATAAATAATGGGTTAGAGCCCTATAAACTTCTCAACTTTTTCAATTCTAAAATTTATCTCAAAACATCATTTTTCCTCATTAGATTTTTCTGATTTGGTTCATTCTTATACCAATGGGATTCATTATTTTGATTTCTTTCACAATTACGTGAAAATTAATTTAATAAAAAATTTTGAGATTGAAACAATTGTTGAAAATAAAAACATCACGGAATTATTTTAATCGGTTTGTAGTTTTTGCTGATTTCATTCTATATTAAATATACACTTATATTTATGTATATATTTTTATTTATAAACGTATATATATATATATTTCTTATAAAGCACGTCCCACATTTCTGCGCTGTGCCCGAGAGCACATTACGTTCCTAATTATTTTATATATATGGATGTACATATATATATATGTGTACATTTATATTGGTAATTAGAATTTCCAACGATTCTTTAACGATGCGAATGAAATATTTCCGTGCTCGTTACTTTGCCGGCGCACAATGCGAGTTATTCCACTGTGCCGTCTAATAATTTCCAACATATACAGTGCAAGTTCTAACGAGTTTCGCTGTATAGACTCTTCTTCTATTCCTTTCACCGAACTCATTTATCCTATACGTTAATTACAGTCACATCGCGATTTCACACAAGTATAAACATATCTCCTGCTATGAATGAGAATGGATATTATGAATGAATAGAAATTACTTTGACGAATTTAATAGAAGATATTTAGGTCTTTTACACGAAATTCAGAATTTAGAAAATGTGCCAATATCATATTTATTCAAAATATTTATTGAAATAAGAGAAGAGGAAATTTTGAAAGAGACTTGATAGATCGCGAGATTTGTTATCTTAGCTGGCATCTGCTATTTATTCCGCTGTTTTCGCGTCACTTCTGCAATATTCCAATCCGAATATCCATATTTCATTGATTAAATCCAAGAATTCCTTTCACTATCTTCGAATAGCCAAGAAAAAATGTGATACATCAAATAGTCACCTATTTGCTCTTCTAATTTTCTCCTCCCACGTAATACAAAACAGAACGATTAAATATCTGACAATAATTGAGATTTTGTGATTTGAAACGATTGCAACGCGTGCCAAACACTCGTTTTATGATAGCCTACATGCAGAAAAAAAAATAAGTGTACACCACTCGTATCACATCCTTTATAGATACATACACACATATATCTTTATATAAGTATACAGCAAAATGTATACATATATTGACGGTGGTAGAGTTTATCTGGAAAATCAAGTCTCGAAGGACTTACCTTCGGCATTTAATTACTCGCCGGAAGGATTATCGCGTGACACCTTTTTACACGGTTGCGCGCGCACGCGCGCTCGCGCAATGGTGCAGGTGCTTCAGGGAATAATATCTCGGATATATAGAGCTACTATGACACTTTTATAAATGCATATTTCTTTAAACGTGACTTCTTCATACTCAACATAGCCGGGATCATTTATCGATGATGCTCAATGTAGTCATATATAAACATGCACATGAATACTCTTTTCATTTCTTATTTTTCCATCTTTTTTTTTCCTTCTTCTTCTTTTATCCTTCAACTTGTCCGAGAAATAACAAATTTACATAATCATGCGGACGAACATTTATCAAATATAATCATCAGAATATATATACCAGATGGCGAGATTTTGTATCGCGTGCATAGCACGATGAAATCTCATTCGTATCTTTCTCTGTAATGAGGGATAAACGCTGTTCTATAGATAGTCGTCCCCTCTTGGGACTTGATTCACTCTCTTTCTTCGATTTATATACAGAACAAAAATGAGAGCTAGTTTTGTAAATAATTTGTTGATACACGAGAAAAAGATATTATATTTGGAACAAAAAAACACATAGAGTTCATCAGAGAATTTTGGTGGTTTTGTCTTGATGAAAATCTTGAAAAACTAATGCATTGGATAATAATAACAGACAGATGTAGTTGATGAATAACAAAGTGGAAGACAAATTTAGTGAGTGATAACACATTTTCTTCTATTCTCCAATTTATGGTGAATTGCCGAAGAATTTACACGACAGCGAATAAATTCATTTATGAAATTAATTTTTTTTTCCAAAGATTCCAATCTATTTTTGGTTTATCTTAATTTTTACTGCATTTGGGATTCCATTTGAAGTAAATTTTTACATCGTTTCGCAATATAAACTTGAACTTATCAATATTATATTTCACGTTGTAAAAAAATCAAATCAATGAAAGAAAAAGAGTAATCCCGAAGCTACTTTTACATTTTAAATGAGAATTTTATTTATTTTATTTCCAATTCAACTCCAGACTCTGACTTTGTTCTCAATTAAAACACTTTTAATGGGAAATACTGTAAAGAATAACTCCAATCTGCAGGATATCCGATTGGAAATTGTAGTCTCCTCTAGAAAGCAGTGAAAGAAACCTTTAAAAAATAAAATAATTGGAATACATTATCGACCATAGTAAATAAATATTTTATGTCATTGTTGTGATGAGAATTAAGATTTTGAAACTCACTGAAGAATTCAAGTGTTCAAGAACATGAATATTCTTGATGTGACAACACTTGTAAAGTTTTATGTATTTTGTTCCAAGTTTATTGTTACACTTTAATAGTTTACATATATCGTCTCTTTCTACTTATCCATGAATATTATTCCCTAAATAACTCAAACTTATCCTAAACTATCACCATATCACATCATTTTTCCCTGCTTACAATATCAAATTAAAAGTCAGAAAAACGCATAAGTTTATCTCCGGAAATAAGTAAAACTATCTCACATCAATCAAACACTCATACACGTTTACACATATCTTTACACGAACTAAGTCGATCTAAAAATATAAGCATCATCTTCATAAAAATGTAAACCCTGTATATATTTGTGTATTCATGTCTATGTGCTCATGAATACAACGGGAAAAAAAATGTGGAGTTATAGAACACAACAACGATAGGATACAAAAATAATACGAGTATATGTGATGGCGCGCGACAAGTTTATTCATGTTTGTTCCTCAGTCTTTGATATATTGAAGAGGGTACGGAGAAAGGTGTAAACATGCACAGTTGGTAAAATCTATTGCCGTGGTATCGTTCTCTGTTTCGTCATTTTTCTTGTCTACTCAACATATGATAAGGATATTGTTTCAAACTCTTTGCGATATTCATGGGAAAATCCAATTTCAACTGAAAATAATCCGTGATTTTTTTTTTTATTTCATTGGTATTCTGATCAAAAGTTACGGACGTATTTTTTATTGAATTTCATGAGTGTTATGTAAGGTTTCGGGTGAAGTTACAATGTCGTGAATATTGATACCGGATGCAATTTATTGATTCTTTATTCAAATATTGACTTTTGAGGACTAATTTTAGTTTCCAAAGTCGTGCAATGAATTATTTATTTGAATATTTATGTCAGTAAAATCACATCAATTATTCTATGTCAATCACATAACCAAATCTCAATGTAATTTCATCAGTGAATATAAATAATTATCTGATATGAACAATTTATTCATTCACGCGTCAAAAATGTGGCTTATAATCAAATCAGATTCTTCGTTGTCTTTTCTATCGAATTTTATGCCGATGAAAACAATGACGAATATTAAGGCATATTGTGAACCCAGGGGCTATGTCGGTCAACTGAATCATACATATCATCGTTTTGATTCAACTTATTTAGAAAGATGTTTTTATATTTCTTTGGAACGATGAAATTTGCTATCAGTTATTTGTGATGTTGGAATATTTTCGGTATCGATTTTCCTTCTGTCAGAGTTTAGTTATTCAAACCCATCAGAAACATATATGAGCTCTGAAATAATTTTGGGAATGTTGTGAAACTGTGAAACAGCATTTCATTTTCAAAATGTTTGCCGAGCAAAAAAAACTGCCTAGACAGAAACAGGTCCTCTTCTACTAATGAATTTTAATGTGTCAATGGATGTGTCATTTCTCATTGTGACGTCCCATTACGAAATAAAGTGCAGGTATTAAAATGTGGAAATATTCTTTCTCCATTTCCACCATTCTAAACTTTGCACTGACTTTGAAAACCCTCACAAACTATTCAATTCGGTAATGAAAAATTACTACGTAAAACATTCCTGAGAAATCTTACAGTCACTAAAAAACAAAACCCGTGGATTTTTGGAATAGATACTGCAGTCCATATCCTACTATCAAACATTATCAATAATAAAAGCACATTATCAACTCGAAAAAAAAAAAATTCGTTCAGGATATTTTATTGATAGAAACATGACCTTTAAATATGATTACAATTCTTTGGAATCAATTTCCCATCTATCTTTATCAATCCCTTGCCCTTTTTCTTCTTCCTTTCACGTTCATTCCCTTCTCACGAAACATGAAATAAAAAAAAAGCCGGCCAGACACTTTTATATACGAAATTGTTCTGAAAGATTAAAATTGATAACAAAATATATTTTCACACCGAAACTAAAAATAACTACAAAATTTTGACGACTCCGTTTTTTTTCTTCAACACGATTAAAACCAGAAGAAAAAATATGTTTCAACAAAATCTTTAAAATTAGTGAACACATTCCGGACCCCATAGTTTCCTGGTATTCTTCCTTAAATAAGCAATAAAATCTTCAGTTCCCCCATTTATAATAGCTCTTGCAACGGGTTCATTCGTGTCAGTTTCTCTCTGTCTCCGGAACATTTATTATATACACATATTTCCCTTGTGCATTTTTGAGACAGATTGTGAGTTATTCAGCATTATATTATAGATATACACCACAACACACTGTACATTCAGTATATATTCGAATACTACTGGTGAAACACGACCAAGATGGAAACCCTATTTATTTATTATATGGCTTTTAAGTTCTGGTTGAAAGTGAAAGTGGGGTGTCCCGGCACGCGCCACATATTTTTCTCCAACGTTATATACATACGTATACCCTCAATCCTCTATATTAACCAACACAACTCCTGTCATTTCACTATTTCCACCCTCAATATGTCATTCTACAATATATATATTGAAACATAACACTTGAACGGCATGAAATAGATTCTATTCCAATGGATGCAGCAATAATGCAGCCGGCATAGAGCACGTTTATTTCTGTCGTTTATACACCCTTTGCTAATGTTTTTCTCGCACCCCCTCATCTTCAGTTCAAGGACTATTCTCATATTTCGGGTCAGGAAATTAATTTTTCTTCACATCTCGACCTTTTATTAGTTTGTGATTATTCAGGAGGAAGTTGATTGAAATATTTCTGATGATGTTGATGAATTGGAAGAAACATATGAAGGGTCGGCGCACCGCGTAAAGATCGATCAGTTTTTAGTGAGAAATTCAAATTTATTTGTTCATGTGAATATTTTCTAAAATGGCTGCTCACATATTTTGTGAACTATTTGATCGATTGCGTTTAGAGAAATTTCGTTCGATTTAAAAATGAATTTCTCACAGCTTGAACTACGATTTAATGGATGCATTGAAATTCTCATTTTTTTCAATGGTTTCAAATGAAAAACATTTACTGTTATGATAAAATAATCATCACTATTTCATTCGTCATTGTTTTCCAACTATTTCGCATTTCATTCAACTTTCGAATATCAAAATGATAAACAGAAAATCCTAATCCAATACCCAATTTCCAGACATTATTATCAATATTGCTGAACTCTAAGCAAAACCACCCCTTCAATCCTCCATTTCTCTATCGCCAACCCCCTCAAATCCTTCTGACCATACATCACTTCATCCAACTCGCATTATTCCACCCGCGTCACTAAAACTAACACATAATGAACACACAAAACCAACTCCCTCACCTAAAAAAAAAAGAAGGGGGGAAAAAAAAAGAAAAGCAAGAACTCAACAATTGACCATTCGATTCTTCAATTCTCGTTCAACCATATAACATTCATATTTGAAAACGTAAATTGACAAATACATAGTTAAAGTCATTGTGACAAAGTGTTGTGGATTCTTGGTATATATTCACACATACATATATATGTATAGACATATCTGTATTTGTGTGAGGGGTAGAAATGCGTGGGCGGCTGCTGGTCAGTCGGTTAAGAGAATGCGTGCAGCTGTACATATTTTTCGGGGCCAGCTGACCATCAGCTCACATTTGCTCTCTCACTCACCCTATGTCATTGCCATATCGCTCGTGCGCGCATTACAGCAGCCATAATATATATATATATACATATTCATGGCTGTGTGTAGTCGCATTGTCCGCAGTAGGCCCATTAGATGGACACACGAGCCATTGGTAATTTTCTCTGTTGTCAAATACACTGTATAATCGCATACACATTTTTCAGCTTTACCTCTTGCTCGCTCTATCACCCTCTCACTTTTCATCATCATCCCTCTCTCGCTTTGCTGCACTCGATGGTTATTCACATCATATTTCTCGATGGCTGCATTCTCTTTTGCATCACCCCAGTTCTCTGTTGCGGGCCGCAATGATTGTGTCGTTGATCGTATACTTTTAACTTCTACCTGCCTACTTCTTTTCTTTTATTATATGCGAATGGATATGGCATTATGCTCATTGGCCAAGCGTTACTCCCCCTCTTCACAGAATGTATTTGAATGCGTGTATGTGTGTATGTGTGTATGATGAACGCCCACGCACTCTGAGCGATATAGTTTTATTGTACATTTATTGTTCAATAAGATCTTTGTGTGCGATTTATTATTGGTGCATGATAAATGTGAGCATTGGAAAAATTTTGAACGTGCAAAGCATTGGATGGATTTTATTGAATGTGTGTGTATGGGTTTATATTTATTCTGGAAATTTTTATTGGGGGCAGGAATGAGTATAAATGAGATGTATTGTTGTGTACTGATTGAATGGATTTTTATATTTTTTTTTTCTTCAGGCCCTTTTGTTTGGTAGGAATGATTTATGGGTGATTATTGTGGAGAGAGGATGGATTGACTGTGATGCGGACGTTGTGATTGGTTATAATAGTTGATGACGATTTGTCGTGGTGAATTTTTGCAACGCATTTCATACACTATTATTGATAAATTGTTGCTTAGAATTGAAAGCACTATTTGAGCTGAATCATCGTGAATTCGGAATCATTCAGATATGGCGAAGTTTGAATCAGAAAACAACAGGATTAGAATTTTCATTACATCAATAAACGACAATACGCTCAAAAAAAAAATTTTCTGGGCATTACAACGAAATTTGTATATAAATCGACTGATCGTTGTTATAGTTTGAAGGTCATGAGAGTATCCTAGAATTTGCCATCAGTATCCCGAACTGAAACTAGAATTGTAAAAATCACATTCCAACTTTGTAATAACAACTCCATGTTAGTCCCCCAATAATCCGATACATTTTCTACTAGATAAAAATATCGGAATTATAAATAAAACAAGATAAACTTTCATCGAGTACTACAATAAAGACAAAAAAAAATGGATCCAAGAATTCAATTTCCAACTAGATAAAAATGAAAAAACAACTTTCAACAAATCCGATTGAAATTCTTTCGCAGTTGCTGAACTGATAACAATCGATATCAAACTTCATTCACGTAAAAAAAATACTCTCTCAAAACAAAACAATACTCCAGAATAATTTATTGAATCCATCCATTGAATTTGCCTATCAAAAATTCAGTATTTCCATCTCACTTTCTTCAACCTTTGACTTGCACAATAAAAAATGACAAACACGACTATCTTCCGAACTTCAAATACAACAAAAGACAATCAATAAAATCAGCCTCACGATATCTCTATACAAATTTACCAATACATCACGTCAGCCATCAAAGTGTAATGCGATATTGCGAAAGAAAGGAAATAAAAAGAATAAAAATACAAAATAAAACAGAAAAATATATATCCGATCTCATGATAATGGGATTCATCGTCATTTCAACATGGTGCAAGGTTAATTTTACAACCTCACCGGAAAAGAGGCGAGAATGTTGTCGGTGCTCTGGCGAAGTCATTTAAATAATAATTTGCCATAAAGAATGAGTGACTGAGTGAATGAGTGAAAGAGTTGGTTTCAGAAACAGTCATAATGTGCCATAGCATGCACGCACACGCATTGAATATATATGCAATAAGACCTGTCTTTACCATTCACCATATATATACTCTTCTCTTCTCATACATGTTCATATATTATTTCTTCTCTTCATATACATCGTCATCATTCTTCACTATAGCTAATTTATATATACACACACATGTACATTTATACCTACGCTTTGATGCTCATTCGTTATTGCTCCGATGATTATTGCGATTATTACGTCTTGAGTCTTGTATGCAGTTGTCCTGTCATAAAACCGTGGCTCGTTAACCTAAAGAAAAGAGAAAAAGAATCGAGAAGAATAGAAAAAAATGATGGAGCCAAGAAAAAGAAAAAGAAAAGAAATACAAAAATAAATAAACAAAATTAATTACTTTATAGAAAAGACTCGATGGGACCATATAGAAATTTACACAATAAATATACGTCAGTAGTGGGGAATAGTGAATAAATATCCACATACACACACATACACACACAAAGAGTCAATAAAAAATGGGGAAAAAAAAAAATTGCAAAAGTTTATGAGAACAAGCCTCAAGGGTGATAACGACTTTTTTTTTATATATGTGCAATATAAACTTGGCTTGTTGGAGAATCACAGCAAAATTCAAATGAATATTCGTGAATGTGTGTATGTGTGAGTTGAGAGCGATGGCCCATCGACGAGCTTTTCGAATAACGATAAATATATGTTGGAACAAACATTAAAAGCCTCTTACCCTGTGTGAATTTGTGCTCAGGTATTTCGTGTTAAGGGTATCTTTTGACCAAGTTCCGCACGCAAAAAACGATCATGATTTCGCGTGAACTGAGATAAGAACTGTTGCGCGTATATGACAAGATCAAGCAGCTCTGGCGTACTCTTCGATGTGATTTTGTTCCATGCGGATATAACGCATTGAAATCGTTTATATTATTATTTTCTTTCTTCACGTTCTTTGGGTGGTTCTTTATATTACATTCATTTTTATTTTTTTTTTTTTTTTTCACCTTTTACCTTTTTTATTTTTCTTTTGTTCAGTTTATATTTCGATTTTTTGATCGCTCGTGTCGATGTATACACTTACTAACAAGCCCATTGACCACACCAACATCAACCATCGATCCAATTTATTTATTCATTTTCAAATAAAATAAGTATTTGCAATGTTGGTCGATGTTACACACGCGTGTATGGATACGATAAGATAAGAGAACAAGTATATAGTGAGTCTGTCGATTTTCCTGCATACTCGTTTTTGTCTTTTATCTGGATATTTTTTTGATGTGAATAATGATATTGACAGTTTTACTATTCTATTGCTTTATTATTCTCCATTTTTTTCTATTTCTTGCTATGTGTCAGTCAATCGTATTTCTTCTGCTGATATAAAGTACCAGATGTTCCTATTTTAATGCCTGATACTTTTGTTAGTTTATATATTTTTTTAAATGCTCCCACTCTTTATCTATTTGTGAAACGATTAGAGTAATTAACTGCAATAGAAACACAATTTGTTAGGCTTTTACAGAAGGAATTGGGTTGGAGGAGTTGAATTTATGATGCTTACAAATCTCGTTGGACATCGCGGACAAAATTTCTGTTCATGTTGTAAATAATAACTCACTAAAAAATTATTGAGAAGACAAAAAATGAAATTATTCGTATTCAATGACAATGAAACTATAATGCATTCCATCCCTCTGATAAAAGTTCGCCAAAATGTTTTCAACGCGATTCCAAAAAAAAATTAGTGCAAAAAAAAAACAAAAAAGTTTCCACATAGGAAATTCCCCCAGATGTCAAAAATAAATATCTAACACTATACATTCTTCCCATATCTTTCACGTATCATCTTCTTCCATCAAATACACATCTGTTAGACTCCAAACTAAACAATTCGTCAAGAAATCGATACTCTCTTGTCTTCCCTTCCCAAAACTCTCATTCGTTCTATCCCAATCACCAAAACAAAACCCCAATTCCGGAAAATTCGCAAAAGTGTTTATGCTCGCTCAAAAAACTCATCAACAATAACTCCAAATAAATTCTCCAAAACTCATTCACACAATTCCATTCATCAAATAAATGAAAAATTTTAAATACAAAATGAATGACAGTTTTGGTTATAGAAGGTGAGTGGCGAGTGGCGAAAAATTTTCTACTTAACTATCATTAAAGTGAATTGTTAATGTCCATCTATATATATATATATATATGCACATACACACAACTCCTGCACTGTTGTTCCTGGAGACGACACAGTGCGGGGTAAGAAGGACTATTTCGGCAGCAGGCAGACGCGAGGCGAACGTCGGGTGTAAATTATGACTTCCGACCCATTTTCACCATTGTCGCCGCGTTCGTTGGCCGTAAGTCAACCAGTCTCTCTTGCCTCTTCGTTGTCTTTTTCTTTCTTGTTCTCATTCCCTTCGTGTTGTTCCTCTTTCGTCCTTTCCGAAACTAGCAAAACTGTTGCCAGTCCACAGACAAGAACATCTACACGTTCTTATAAATGCGCAAGTAAGATAGACTAATATAAATAGTCGAGGTTGGACTTTTAATGCTAAAGCAGGTCCTTCGACCGGTAACTTTATGACTTTGGATATGATATATTCTCAAGTAATAAATCAAAGTATAACAATGAAACCATAAAGCCCATGGCTACCTTGCCACCAGCAAACGACAATGACTGATGGTTTTTCAATGTATAATACTTCGATTTTGATTTATATATTCATATAATTTAATATATCATAAATAGTTTGTCTATTGCGCAATTTTGACAAAATTCTCAACGATGATTTTTCACCTTGACCCGTAGTAGATATTGAAGAATTATGTATCAGCAATACGGTAAATGATTTCTAGTCTCGACTCCATACTGTAAATCATTTTGATGAGGTTGAAAGTCAGGTAAAACCGAGAGTGTGGAAATGAACCGAGTCCAAACGGCCACGTGCCGCGTCAACGATACACTCTATTCATGTATGTATGTATACATGAGACGGAAGTATCCCGTTGACAAGAGATGCGGCCGGGTGACAAAATTGTTGGAGTAAAAAAAAAATGACCTTGTCAAAAAAATAAAAAAAATAAAAAACGTCTAAAGGACACACGAAAAATAAATTTTCTCTTTCATTCAAACATTGTCGTGGATATTTTATGAGTACATGTATTCATATTGTGTTCTGTATATAAGTGAAATAAATTTTATAAAAACTATTTTTGCAACGACGAATGTCCGGAACGAATTTTTTTGATGATATATTTTTTATCAGGAGTATTGTGAATGGAAAGAAAAGAATAACTGAACCTCTATACGTGACAAAAGTTCTGCACAAGTTCACAATATTTTTCAGAATGTACTGTACGTTAAAATAGTTTAGAATATTCATTGTGAATTCTCCATATAAAACAATATCTGAATTTGCATTGATATATTTAAATGACAATCGACAAATAAAAAAATATTCACTTGACAAATCTTTCTTACATAGCTCACACTACATATGGAGAAACAAATCAAAAGCAACTCCAATGCCTCATAGTTAAAATTCACCTTGATATATACATATAACACTCGCATTTGCAATGCATAAAATCCTTCGAATTCGCTCTAGATAATTTTCTTCCATTTTCCTAACTCAAATAGTTGTGTCAGATATACAGCAACACTGTAATAAATCATCCAAAGGTCTGCTGTATGCCATATGATAACCTCACAGATTTCAATTAGCGTGAGAACTGGATAAAAAAAAAGCTATCAATGCTCTTTACACAAGAAACTGCGATAATTTATACTCTGTGGTATTTAAATTCACATGTATAAATCAGTTTAATTTCGTCTGCAGAAGTGTCACCATCTCATAAGTTTCCAATTCCGCAATTTTTATGTCATCGAATCATTTATGTTAACTCATTGCAGCAAATTATAAATTAAAAATTCCACTGGTCACTGCGCGTTATTTTGTCATTACTCGTATAAACGATTGACGTAGCATTGCTTCTGCGATTGGACAGTTATAGCAAACGCACTGTAGATGGCTGTACTAGCTATATGCACGCTAACAACAGTAAAGCTTTGCTAAAACCCTTTACCCAAGCGCTTAGCATTCGATTTCAACCACAACACAAAAGTTCATTCTCGTGTTGAATCACAATCCATTACCATAACTCGCAATTGCCATCAATCAACAATCGAGAAATAACTGGAAATAAATTGCATAATAAATTGTGAAATTATAATATTTTATCAAAATTTTGCCTTTATATTCATTCAATAAATAGATAAACAACTAAATAAATGCAGAGGAAACTTCAGGAGGTCGCGTTTGGTGGAGAATAATAAAGAAAAAAATAAAATATTCAAGTGAAAAATACTGAGCAGATAATAAAGCGGAACTAGAAAGGAAGGATAATGGATAATCACGAACTGAATATGCAAAAAAATTACCAAGCATGTGATAAAACTATTCTATTCTCATGTCAAAATTGTGCTAAGATAATTTTTTTTGCTAACAGGATGTAATTATGATGATTCTAAACAGTCATTTTTCACTCAATCAACGTTAAAATGGCAGTTTCACCATAATTCTCACATAAAATTATTTCGAATTGTTACATATACGCGGTCGTTAAATGTTTTCACGAGACAGTGATCAATAACTGTCAATCATTCTCTCAATCTATTCTTATACTCCTTTGTTACCCCTGAGTCCAAATACTCAGATAACATTTATCAAACTACACACAAATACATTCTAAAAAAATTAACCACAATAATTGCAACAATATTTAACACATTCACAGAAATAATTTATGTAATTTCATTGTATTCCTCTGAAATACAATAATAAATTTTTTATTCTGCCACGTACCATCAGGAGAAAAAAAAAGAAACGTGAAAATAAATGAGAGATATAATCGAATAAGAATATAGGAGAGATAGGGAGCGTGTTGGCGCGCGCGGAGAATGGTCGCGATATGTAGTTAGTATCATATACATACATATATACATATATACGCGAGTGGAAAACGGCCTGAACTCGGGTTGGCGAAGAGAACGAGGGTAAAGTCGTTCGCGTAGGTGGAACGATGTTGGCGGTTCGCGGGGGTAAAAGGGGCAAACGAGATACGCTGTAGAGAGCGGATAATAATTAATAAACTCGACGGTGAATGGCTCGCGTAGGCTCCGCCTTTCTCCCTCTGATTTATGAATCGTAACGCCCCTACTGTCATAATCCAAGTACAAACCAGGCGCGTTGCTGCGTCTCTTTGGTGGTGGCACGAGTGCGCCCTATACAACACCACCGCCGACGCGCGTAGGAGTCGCGACTCGCGAACGCCAAACTATCCAAGTTAAGAGAGGGAGAACTGTTGGTTGGTTGGTTGGTTGGTGGGGATTCGACAGTCGTGGTAGAGAGGAATTGTATAGCGCGAATACCCTACGCTTGTGCTGCTTCCTTCGTCAGCACTCAGTTGCTTCTCGTCCGCTCTCGGATGCTACACACATAAGCATATTGTGTGTAGTTTGTGTTCGTCGCCGTCGGGCAATAAACGTGTGCCACTACAATCCAAATTGTCGGCTAAATCATTTATTTTATTCTAATATTAATATAACAGAGAGAGAGAAAGAAAAAAAAAACAAACCGGAACGAAGAGAAAAATTATTTTACATTACTTATTGTGATTAAATGATTGTACGTGGGTTTTTATTGTTTAATGAGTTTTTACGTGATTTATATATGCTTATATATAAATCATTTTTCTGATGATAAAAGAATTTGTGATAAATTACCGAATGCCGTCGCTACATATTTGTGGTGAAGACGACACGCGTCTCATGCCGTCGGATTAAATATAGTGCGTGTTTAAATTAATACGCATTAATAACTGCGATTATATTTATATATTGAGACGAAGAGGAGTAGAACGATATGCAGCTCATGAGATGGAGTATTACAAGAGGCCTAGAGAATCGTAGTATTAAGCGACGGGATTCTACAAATTGGCAAAGCGACAGTGGAATTAATTCATCACGACTCATTTCGTGTCCTCGTTATTCTGGTACGCGATTATATTTTTCTCATTTTTATTTTCATTTTTTATTTATTCATTTTTTTTTTTTCCCATTTTATTCTGTACTTTATGATGAAATTATTCTACTTATATTTGACATACATGATTGTCTCGTGTGTGCTCGTGTATGTGTATGGAAATAAATTCTATTCTATAATGTGGATAGTGCGAATGAAATTATGATTTGATTTATAGTTTCTTTGATTGATTGGTTGATTGATTAACTTCAATTAATTGGAATTTCAATATTTTGGTTGCAGAGGACGACAATGAGACGGGATCAGAGGGCGAGGATAGCAGTGGTGGTGGAATTGTTGGTGAAGAGGCTGTAGATCTTACGTCAAATCGATCACATCAAGAGGATGAAGATGAACGTGACCCGGAAGAATTACCAATGGAAGAGGATGATGAGGAGGCAATCGACGATAATGATGAAAATGATGAAGATGATGAAGAGGGTTCACGGAAACAAATGCGCAATCAACAAGATGCAGAGAATAACAATAGTTTTGTTGAAAGTGCTACGTCTAGTGGAATGTTTGCAACACCCGCCGGCACAAGTCACGTTACACTTGAGGCACTGCAAAACACCAAGGTCGCTGTCGCTCAATATGCCGCGACAGCGCTCGCCGGTGGCGCTGATAGTGAAGCAGCACTTCAAGATCTTGCACTTTTACAAAATACGCTGTATACCCTCCAACACCAACAGGTATTTCAACTTCAGTTGATAAGCCAATTGCAACAGCAATTATCAATTACACATACTCAAGGTAGTAGTGGAAGCCAAACATTGTTACCTGGTGAAACGATGACAGAATCAAAAGAGGGAAGTACTGCAGCATCACCAACTCCAACGCCATTATTGCATCCTAAACCATTGTCAAGTCTCACTTCACCACCATCGTCGCGACCGTCAAGTCTTCAACCCTCATGTTCACCGTTACCAGTGACAAGTGCAACACACGTTCAAGAACGTCCAGTTGCATCGAGTAGTGCATCACCTATAAGTTTGACACTTGCATCGAACTCTGGTTTTAACACACCAGTACAAATAGTCTCGACTACTAGTGCCAATAGTACTATCACCAACAATACCAGTACAAGTAGCACTACCAACAATGTTCAAACAAATACGCAGTCACATCAAATGCCACCACTGTGCTCCATCAGTTCATCATTTGCGTCTTCAATCATCACCAACAATGATCCATTACCACTTCATGAACCAAATACATTGGAAATGTTGCAGAAACGTGCACAAGAAGTTTTAGATAATGCAAGTCAAGGCTTGCTTGCCAATAATCTCGCTGATGAGCTTGCATTTCGAAGTGGTAAAAGTGGTTCGCGCTTGTCGCCGTATGACTCAAAGTCAGCTGGTGGTCGCGGCGAGCCATTCTTCAAGCATCGATGTCGATACTGCGGCAAGGTCTTCGGCAGTGATTCAGCTCTTCAGATCCACATAAGGTCCCACACAGGTGAGCGTCCCTTTAAGTGCAACGTCTGCGGAAGCCGATTCACCACCAAGGGCAACCTCAAGGTCCACTTCCAGAGGCACACGGCCAAGTTTCCGCACGTTAAGATGAATCCAAATCCTGTGCCCGAACACCTCGACAAGTACCATCCTCCTCTGCTCCAGCAGCTCGCGGCATCCGGTCAGAGACCCCTCCCGTCACCGCCGCCCCCGTCGGCACCGCCTACCGCGCCGGGTACGGTGCCGTCGCCACATCACGCCTCGTTTCACCCAGCAGCGGCGCACGGTTTTCTCCCACCTCAACCTCCCTTGCCCCTAAGTCTTGCCCTACCAGCAGCCGCGGCAGCAGCAGCAGCAGCCGCGGCCGCAGCTGCCGGTATGCCAAATCTTTATCATCGTGGACCGATCGTTAGTCATCGCGACGATCAGGACATTCCGGAAAATTTGAGCAAATCCATTAATATCCCAACACCACCAATTTCGGTATCGACTGCCACTACTACTACTACTATGATAACAACAACAACAACATCAGTGTCAACGACCACTTCAACATCACCAATACTGTCGTCGATGCATTCACCTACATCGCCATTAATGACCATACCAACAATACCAATGACCAACAATGCCAACCATTCGAATTCACATCATTCCGGCAATGAAATTCAGCGTGACGAAATTATTAAACGAGAACAAAATTCACCAATCGTTCAGAGGCCAATTAGTCGCGGTCCTGATGATACAATAATGCCCAAACATGAACCCGAAGAACATCAATCAATAGATGAAACGCCTGACGATGAAATTGATGATTATGAACCATCACCGTCACCGCCGCCACTACCACCACCACCACCACCGCCGTTATCATCACAAAGGTGTGATCGTTATCTCGATCATGGTTCCCCTACATCGATGATGAATAATCAAGTGATGACACATGCACAATCTTACGAAGATTGTAGTATGGATAGTAAAATGAGTGGAAGACTTGAGACTGATGGTGGCGAAATGGATGGTGATGAGGAAATGGAAGAGCAACCGGAAAACCTCTCAGGTAGAGGTACTAATAGTCGTTTGTGTCAACAGACAACAAACTACAATCCTGGTGCCTCGCCGGCGAGTAGCACCGCAAGCAGTGGAAGTCTTCAAACGTCATTCGCTGGTTTACTATTTCCTGCAGCTCCACCACCCACAAGTCATCCGCAACAGTTGTCACATATACCTACATCCAATGTCTCAACGACAGGTAACAACACAAACGAAACGATGATTGTTGATCCAGCGAGAGATCCTGCCATTTATTCCAGTCTATTGCCACGTCCCGGTAGCAACGACAACTCATGGGAGAGTCTCATCGAGATAACAAAAACTTCAGAGACGACGAAACTTCAACAACTCGTTGACAATATTGAACACAAACTCACCGATCCAAATCAATGCATCATCTGTCATCGTGTATTATCATGTAAAAGTGCATTACAAATGCACTATAGAACGCACACAGGTGAACGTCCATTCAAGTGTAAAATATGTGGTCGTGCATTTACAACAAAGGGCAATTTAAAAACGCACATGGGTGTACATCGCGCCAAACCACCGCTGCGTGTACTCCATCAGTGTCCTGTGTGTCATAAAAAATTCACAAATGCGTTGGTACTTCAGCAACACATAAGATTGCACACGGGTGAACCAACTGATCTGAGTCCTGAACAAATTCAAGCAGCAGAAGTGAATGACTTCCCACCGGGCTATCCACCACATCCCTTGGCCTCATTTCTTCCACAAGGCTTCCCACATCTTCATTCGGGTGCGGGATTTCCCCTGGGATTCCCACCGTCCCGACTACCACAGCTCGAACGACCTATCCAAGACAACGACATGGATATGAAAGATAGTCATATTGCACACCAGCATCGGCTTTATCAACAACACCAACATCAATTGCAACAGCATCGACGATATCTCGACGAACAGTCTGAAGATATGGAAGATCAAGACGACGATGAGGATGAAGATCGTAGAGATGATGATGAAAGGTGCGCGGAGGATTTACGCGATCATCGGAATGTCACAGATATTGATGATGAGCAGGATAATGATAAAGACGATATAAAAGATAATAGCTCATCAATGGCATGTTTTTCCACATCACTCGCGGCATTAGAAAATCAAGTACGAACTATCACAACAATACCGCCAGGCGTTAATTTAAATACTCCCAGTGATGCAACATCACCAATGCTCGATCGATACAATTGCAGTGAAAAAAGTACAAGTCCATTGGGTTCAGTGTTAGGTGCACCACTTGATCTAACGCCACGTGCCTCTTCCACACCGGGTTCCATTGCCTCTGAGTCGACGCCACCACCGCCACCACCACCATTACCGCCACCACCAACGTTGCAACATCATCCACATCCATTTGGAATGTTTGCAGGATTATTGCAAGCCGTATCATCATCACCGTCATCATCAGTCAACAGCATTCAATCGGCAAGTGGCGCTATCAATAGTGTCGCATCGATGAACGCAGTTAGCCCAGGTGGCGGCGGAGGTAGCGGCAATGGTGGAGCACTTGCATCACTAACGACTTCCGCTGTACTTGCTGCATCTTCGACCTACAATCCGCTCGGCCTTGCTGTTGGAGGGCCAGCAGGTAGGCGCTGCTAGCACCAGGGCGAGCCGCAGTTCCCGCTACACCTTCCTCTCCGTAAAAAAAAAAAAAAAAAACCTCGCTAAATATAATTTATTATTTTCATCAGTTTCTTTTTTTATTTCACATTTTTTTGCCACGCTCTTTCTCTTTTTAGACATCACTGTCGTTTATTGATCGTGCGCGCGCCCATTTCGCTTCAATATTTCTCGCTATGTTTATTTTTTTCCCTTTTTTTTTTTCACGTGAGTTCAACGTACCCGCCTTGTAATTGCCATCCAACTCTCATCAAACTTTGTTTGCTCCCGATGGCCAGCCATTTTCCATTAGCCCGCGTGTCTATTTTCTACCTAACCTCACCACCTTTTCTCCGCTTGTTCTCGTCATACCCCAACACATCCACCTACTCCTCTACAAACCCACCATCTTCCTATCAAAAAATTCCTATGAATTTATTGTTTCCTCTTGGTGTAGCCGGACCTTGCACTCTCTCCAATATGTATTATCAACATCATTATTATTAATATTCGTCGCTCGATACAAATATTTTTTTTTGTCGCTCTCTATATTCATTTATACATTCGTACGTACACACATACACACACATACACACACAAAAATTGCAATATATGTATATATATATATATGTTACACTAATGCACATCAGCAACAATTTACGTCACTCGTTGTTAAATTGTGTATTAAGTAATATTTGAGAATTCTCTTCTACATTTATGTGTATTTTTTTTTTTTTTTTCAAATTGTGTTATTTATATTATTAAATATCATATTATCCTTTGCGTCATTTCCTGTATGTATTAGTTATTATTATTATTACAATTATTATTATGTGATTACAATTATTATTATTTTATTATTATTATATAAATACAATTACTTTTAATACCAATCATTAATCATAATGAATTTATCGGTTTCCAATGGTTTTATTGGTAACTCAAAAAAAAAAAAAAAGTGAGAAGAAAAAAAGATAGATATTGAAAAATAAATTTTCACACGAGTACATATATATGTATGTCGCAAATAAATGTTTTGGTATATACAAAATATTGACTCTATGGATTGACGCTTAAAACCCATCCCTATATAGTTTCAGTTTTTTTTTTATTGCTTTCAATTAATCTGCATTATCAATTATTATTAAATGCTTTTATTTTATCATTCGTTTTCAAATGAGATAGTAAATTTAAAGAGAAAAATTCCGTCATTTCATACACACAAAATTTGATATTACTCGAATTCTTCTTGGCTTGATAGACGAAAAAAAGCGGAAAAAGATATGAGAGTGAGAAATGTTTTATTTTAGTTTTTTTGTTCGTTTTGAATATAATTAATGTAGAATGGAAATCTCAATTGAATGAACACACATTACTCGAGTGAATTAGTATTCGTTATTAGGAAAAGAGATGGAAAATGGTGGAAGGGAAAGAAAAAGTAAATAAATAATATAATAAACACCAACAGCTTGAACGCACACGCGCGCGTGTCATCGAATAGAAAATGAAATAAAATATGAAAAAAAATAATCGTATATAAAACGTACAAGCCCAATGATGTTAACTGAACTTTGACACGCTCTGTTGCAGTACGTGGCAACACAACGTGTAATATCTGCTACAAAACGTTTGCGTGTAACTCCGCATTGGAGATACACTATCGGAGTCACACGAAGGAGCGGCCGTTCAAATGCACCATTTGTGACCGTGGCTTCTCGACAAAGGTGAGTACACATTGTCGTTACATTCAACCATCTACCAGTGTATGTGTGCGTGTGTATGTCAGATTCTCACCATACACCACCATAACGCCGGCAAAAAACAAATGAACCGGAGGAGAAGAAAAAAAGGTGGAAATGGAAAATTTTACAAATTAGCACGCAAGCACCACACCTTTTGCAATCATATGAACATATATTTATTTACACTGATAAGCATTTATATGAATGTGTAAGGCCATTCAGTTGAATTTTTTTTTTTTTTGTTTTCTTTTCGATTTCATCGCGTCCGGTCATGTCGATCATTCATTAAAATAAAGTCAGTGCTGGCACATAATTTCAGAGTGACGGCACGGTGATAAGAGAGTGTATCTGCTTGGAACCGAGAGATGTCTTAATCACGCAGGGTCCGCCCGCCCTTAAACCAAAACGCAGGCGACGAAGGACCGAGGAACAGAAGACCCGGGGGCGGTCAGGGAGCGCAGGGGGGTGGGCTCTTACTCCTGGCTGTGCTGGCGTTCACCTGCCCCCGCTGATGCCACCCGCCCTCGGACTTCTTGCCTCGGACCACGTCTTCCTGGTAAGAGTCACACACACACATACATACACGACCGTTCGATCGAGTCTAATTAACCATAGAATAATTCAGCTGGCTCCTGTAGTTGGATTTGATTATTGTAATGGGGTGTTCAGTTATGGAGACTGATTTTTTTTGTTACAATTACACACTAAGGGGAATTTCGTACGTTTCTCGATTCTCTCGATAATGTTGAGCTTTCCCTGCATTCACCTCTCTCTTTTTTACTCTCATTCTTGGTAGAATAACAGGCGGAACGTGCATTGAAATTCGATTCGGTTCATGAATTCAGATTAACGGCATCCAATTAATTGAGCATCGTTCAGAAAAGAAATTAACACCGGATTATACAGATTAGAAAGAAATCATAGAGAGTAATTTTCACGGAAAAAGAATAAACAAATAAATAATAATTACGATTATCAGCCGATAATGACCAGATACACTCGAGTCGAACACAAACACATACATCCCAACTGTGTAATAATAAAAATTGCTGAGATTTTGTGGCGCACGCAAAGAGAAAAATGATTTGAAATTGGATCAGCCCTTGGAATAATATGAAAAAGGGATGTCAATTGTATGGTCTGTTCCTTTTCCTATCAACAAATGAAAAATACAAAATGTGAATTAATTGAACTTTGAGTCCCTCCTTTAATTCATATATATTTCAAATAAATACAAATGATGCATAATGAAAATAATTATTAATTTGTTTCAGGTCAGAATACAAATTCGTATTTCACACATATAATCAGTTCAAAATCAAAAAATATCTGTCTCGTGGAAAAATTCATAATTTTCATTCAAATCGATCATCATCAGAATATTAATCAAACTCAAATTGAAATTATAAATATTCATGACTTCTGATTTCCATGTAAATCATTTTTTTTTCTTAGCGTGCGAGTTGCGAGAATGCTTTGATATTAATGCAAACTCTTATCTAATACAATAAATTCAATTGTCTCAACTTTTTATTTCAAATTAAACAGGGCAATATGAAGCAACACATGCTCACGCACAAAATACGTGACATGCCACCGCATTTATTCAACGATGGTAAGCAGCAACAATCTGCTCAACAGACTACTCAGCAACAACCGCCGCAGCAACAACAGACTTCACCATTACCACAACAACAGCAGCAACCACCAACCCAACAACAACAGCAGCAGCAGCAGCATCTGCAAGATCATGAAAATTCACAAAGCTCAATGTGCGGTGACGATTCGAGTTTACCACCGCCGCCACCACCTCCTCCACCACCACCCCCAATGCCACCATCACCACTGGAATCGACAATGCCTGTAAAACGCTCACCACCCGAAGGTGATTTACCAGCACCAAAGAGACCAAGTAAGTTTATAAAATTCATCATCATATTATCACATTAACACGCATGTCTTAGATTCTAATATTTTGATGCGAATATGAAATTTATTTCACACAATCTCATTCTATTGTTGACATTGAATATTTAAACTACTGGTCTTTGGAGACAATGGACCGCTGATGCTTCTTCTCGCAGCTTCCGTTGCTCTTAAATTTTGACAATTCGGCTGATCGAATTTAAAACCCGGCAGAACCGGAAAAATTCATAAGATTTTTTCCCCTCTTCATCATTTTACTGATTTAGTCTTATTCTTCGTCATAGAAAATGTTGCTTAAAGTAAAAAAGCTGTTATTGACTTTGGTATTGAATTAAAAACCATCCATATCTTTCACTGATCATTCTTTTCTTCCGAAAATTTTAAATGATGATTTAACGAACTACTGCCTACCATATAATGACTCAGTGCTCAAACAGGTTTTGGATTCGATGAAAAAAATGATATGAATTGATAGTTTCAATTTTGATGGTAATCAATCAACATTCGGAAATTTTCAATATTGTGATGGAAAAAAAATTTTTTCCCTTTCTTATGTTAATCATGAACTTTTTTCATATGAAATTCTACATATATTCTATTTTCTTCCAAAGCAAATTTTGTTCAATGCCAAATTCGAAGTCTTTTTTTCTTTAACACTCTCAAAATATATTAAGAGTCAATCACTAAGTTTTAAATTTGGCCCGCCGATCTTTCATGTATGTATAATTCCATCTTGGAAAAGAAATAAATAAATAAATAAATAAATCAAAGAATGATAAGATATCTATATCTTCGGCTAAAACTGGGTAACTCTGAATTCTTATAGGGCTGTTGATATTCGTACTGATGAATAATTCGAGAGAATTTGATTCATAAATTACTATGCCGCACGAAAGAGTGTATATGAAAAATTTATCACTAAGAAATGTTGTATAAGACTGATAAATTTATTCGTCGTTTACTTACTCATAGAAACGCAAAAATTATTCTACGAAAACGTTTCATTCTTATTCATGGCTCTATCCAAGTAACCCAGAAGAAATCATGACTTACAAAAACTTTACTTAACGCCCTTTACGCTTTGAAATAGTTTCAAGTGTATGTATCACACATCAGGCAACGGAAAATGTTAGAGAGCTAAAAGACTGGTCGAGATAAACCATTTATGAGATGATCCGTCTCACTTTATCCCAGGATCTGAATACATAGAGATTTTAAAATTGTTCTTCATACTATCTCATTTGTTTCTATTATTACAAAATATAAATATCATAAATACAATCTTCATGATTTTCATGTACAAAAATTCATGAGGGAGTTGTCAGGCTTTTCATGAAGACTTCAATTCTCCCGGAGTCTATTGTCGTATTCATAAATAATAATTCTCATCCAGTCGACATCAGAATAACGTGTTAAATATTTTAGTTAATTGAAAACAACAATTGATTTCATGTCGCATCAACAAATGTACAAAATCACTCAACTTCCATTCGATAATGATTTTCTAAGACTCTGACGCAGCCGGCTGATCTAATTCCTAAAACGAAATATTTTATGGCGTATGCGAATATCAACAACCCTCTTTCATTCTATATTTCTATATGCTTCAATGCGCAATAATCAAGAGCATAAATAACCAAATTCAGAATCTAATCATAAATAGAAATGAATAAAAAAAATTACGTGATTAGGGACTATAAAGCAAAACACATGTGTGAGTGTGTGTGTGTATTTGCAGGCATGTCCAGCAAGCACTTGTGCCACGTTTGCAATAAGAATTTCTCTTCATCATCGGCGCTACAGATCCATATGAGAACGCATACAGGTGACAAGCCCTTCCGATGTACTGTCTGCCAGAAGGCCTTCACCACCAAGGGCAATCTCAAGGTATACCACCCACATCAGTATATATAATAGGAAAAAATCAAACAACATTGTATCATATAGACATAACAATTAGTGGCAATTTTGTAAGAGTTTAATTCCTCTTTTTTTCTTTTTTTTTTTCATTATCATAAAATTAAACGTCCCAGAGTGACCACTGTCGCTTATGCACTAACGCTCCGCGTGTAACCTCATGCTAACTCAGTAATCTACAGTTTTTAATTTTCTATATATGTACATATATATATTTAACACAATTAATCTATAATTAAATATGATAAATTTGCAAACTTGAACTTTTGATCGCTACATTATTGGTGTTTTGTTATTTAGGTTCACATGGGGACCCATATGTGGACGAACGGAGCTTCTCGACGCGGTCGCCGGATGTCATTGGATCTACCGCCACTTCCAATCACACCCAAGGACTCCGAGTTTCTTCAACGTCGCCCGGATCTCTTCTATCCATATCTACCCGCGCCATTCCTTAATGGAGTACAACAAAAAGTACGTGCACACCTCAATGTCGTATAATTCATTGGAATTCCCACTTTTCTTTTTTTTTTCTCAGAGTTTTTTAATTATGTCAGTAACTAATTGTTCTGTGTAGATGCATCCTCTTTATTTTCATCCTTCAACGATGATCCTTATTGCCAGACAAATATTAATTTTGAGAAGAAACACCGGGGTGAAATTTCTAGTGAATGAATGAGTTGTTATTTCAAGTGGAATAATCGTTTTCTGAGAAAATTTATGATCCTTGTAAAGAGTATCATTTTCTCAGAACATTGCATGTAATTTTACTCGATAACATTTAACGTAATCTCTTTTGTTTCGAAGAATTCGATTTTTCACAATGATATCGTCACCAGTTAGGAATTCGTGTGACCATAACACTTAAAATGAACAAAATTTCAATGCAAAAATACTTTTCTCCAGCAACTTAAAGTTAAAGTCTTCACCTCATGCAATTCATCATCATTTCCATCTATCTGCTGAATATAAAAAGTGGACTATATTGAATCCATCGCCCTGGTGTTCTTCGACAAATATAAAAAATTTCAGATATAAAATGAGCGTTTGGTAAATGTAATCCTCACGTTTTTGTTTTGTTTGTTTTTGTTTTCTTTTTATAGATCATTGTCCCGTAATTAAAGTTAACCGTGCGGCCTGCATTACTTACAGCTGAACGAGATATCAGTTATTCAAAGTAATAATGGCTTGCCGGGAACACATCCAGTGAGTGCTGGAAAATATGCTGGACTGTTTGGTACAATTTATGGTGGTGGTGGCGGTGGTGGTGGTGGATTCCCAATGGAAAAACCACCAATGGCACCAAGCAATGGACCATTGAATGATGGTAAATCTGTGATACCATCAGGCTCGATGCTCTTTCAAACACCGTCACCATCACACTCACCTGGTACACCGTCATCAAATACTGGTAATCAAAATTCAGCTAGTGTACCAGTATGGAGTGGTGACAGTCTTCAACATCATTTTGAAAGAGAAACTCCTGCTAAAAGACCGGAAAATGATTCAACACCACCAACAGCAGCACGACTGCCAACTGCCTCGGCGCCAAGGGGCGAGGGATTGGCTGCGTGAGATACCATCGCTCGCTATCTTTTTTCATCGTCCTTTTCCACGTCGCGCTGAAACACACACACACATACACATACACATACACACTTTATTTATTACCCATCCGTGACAAATACCTTAATACTCCATTTGTGACAGAGATATCCTCTCACGTTTTTTTCTTCGTGTATTCTTTTTTCCTTATATTTCATTTTGTTCATTTCCTTTCATTTTTCCTTTTGGTCTTCTCTATTTCCTACTATTTTGCGAAATGTGCATTTCTTTTCTATCACTTATACGTATAATTATTGGTGGTGATGAGACGATGATGATGATTAGGGATAACGTCACTTTGGAGTATTTAAAAATCGTATTGAAATTACAGAAACTTTTTTTCTGCTTGAATTCATTCACGTATATATTGTTTCTCGTTTTCTCTGAGTATTATGAAAAGATATCAGACGAATTCTACTGTGCCGCTGGTGGAATTTCTCTTTATATTGAAGACGGTTCATTTGAAATCAAAACACGGAAAAGACTCTGATGTAGGAATTTAATATTTAAAATGAAAGGTAGAGATTTGTGAGAAAAGAAGGAGACATTGCATTTTCTCCAAACCTCTATGTTTCAGTGGACTTAATGAGTGTTGAATTTACAAACAACGCTAAATGTCGATTAATACAAAAAAAACTATCAATATCTCAACATTTTTCAATACTCCAAACAGTCGTAATCTTTAAACTTTGGTGCATTTTGTCCTACCGTGTCTAAATGATGTGACAAAATAATATTCATAATGAATAACAATGTGTTTTAATCAAACGTGATTTAATTGAATGAAGACAAAAGACAGAAAAATATGATACAGATATACATGAACACGATAAATAAAAACACCATATGTTCCTATTATTATATCTCACACACTAGTCTTTTAAAATGTTGTGAAAATAATTAATTGAAGAGCTATGTTTCATATGGACTCAAAAACAAAAAATATAGATCTCTTCAATTCGTGAACATGATGCAAAAAAAAATTAATTAATTGATTAATTAATTAATTAAAAACAATACCAATGGTTGAAAAATGATGAAAAACTTCAAATAGAATATTGAACGTATATTGAAATACGATTAATATAATGACGAGTACGACGATGAAGCGATTGAATAGTTGGGCAGCGCCTAGACTGAGCTCAGGCTAGATTTATATTAAATAAAATATATATATATATGCCTCTTGAGCCGCAAGACACGTGGCGCTGTGCTTCCGCCGACCATGCTCAGCGCATAATGACACCGTCCCATTTGCGACTTTGGTGGTCAAAATCTTCTATCAGATTCACAACAAAAAATCATGATAATTAATTATATATTAAATAAATATAAACTATAAATATATATATGAAATCGAATATATGTAAAGCGTTGGGCGAGAGTGAGTGTTAATGAGTGAGTTGTATACAAAATGATAAATTACAAAGACAAAGACAAAAGTGAAAGAGTGAAAGAGTGTGTGATAATAAATAAATGTGAATGTAATGATGCAAGAAAAATCAGGCAAATTCTTGTAAGTAGAGGCCGGCCCGGCGATGCCCCTCGCTGTGATATGAGAGGAGCAGCCTGCAATCTCTAAACCAATGTACTTATATCCTGTACCATAGTATTATCATAATAAAATTAATTAATTAATTAATTATTATATGTAATTATCGACGAATACATTATCACGTTGGGTGTGTACACGTATCCATATAGCACTGCAGCGACAACGCGATGAATTGAGAAAGAAAAACAAAATGAAAATGAAAATGGAAAAAAATACAAATAAAAATAAAAACAAATTTTAATGAGAAATAAAAAATGATAAATAAAATACTTTGCGTGTCAAACACGGAATATAGTTTTCAATCCGTTTACTATATGAATTTATTTTGTTTTGTTTAATTCATTTTTTTTCCGCGTTGAATTGTTGCCTCTCAGTTTTTTTTTTCTTTCCCTGTCCATGCCTTTCCTTCCCTTTCCACATGTATTATACTGCGACAATTGTATTCAATAAGTGTATTCAAATTGAAAATTGATATTTATTGAACAGAATGAACAGAATAGCTCGTCTTATCTAAATTGTTCCATCATCAATTACTTCCATCTTTGCGTGATTTAATTTCTTCGTTATTCATCTAGTGATGCATTTTTCTTTCTTATAGTCCGTGTAAAATGATGAAATATGAACGAGAACTATTTTTTTTTTTTCATCGCATAAATAGTGATATAAAAAATTTCTAAAGAACAAAAAAAAAAAAGAAAAAAATGACTCATTGCATTTTTCCCCTTTTCAAACAACGTTTGGTGAGCATGTATGAGAAATTTGCGCAATTATATATGAAAAAATGAGATATACAATCAAAAGAAAAGGAAGAATTGAGAGAAAAACCGGCCACTTTAACGGCTACAATATTTTTCAAACATAATACTTAAATAAATTGACTTGTTTATCATTTTTGCGAGCCGTATATTCCGTCTTCCGGATTACGAAAGTCATTGCATAAAATAAAAGAAACAAAAAAAAATTTTAATCTGCATATATTTGAATGTCTTTTCAACAGGAAATAATAATTACGTCGTTTATTCGCCGTGCAACCATATCGATACACTTTTTGTATTCAAAAGAAGAATGTCGAAATATATTTATACGTTGATGATTATGAATAATTCCTTGATGAATGATGAATACTTATGTAAAAACCTTAGACATTTGATTTGAACTTCTAAGGTACGTTGGCGCCCTCCCAAAATAAAGAACTATGGAAATGAAAAAAAAAAAAAAGGAAAAAAAAAGTAGCGGATGAAATTGAATGAAATGCAAATAACAACGCAACATGAATTTAACTTTCAAATTATCTCTTGTATATTAAATGAATGTAATTGACATAATGCATTTTGTCATATGAGATTAATAAAAAAATTGAAAAAATGCTTCAATCAATTCATATACAAAAATTTGACATGATGACATTGCACTCGATTACATTTACAAATAGAACAAATTGAATAGCAGCTCGAAACAAATTGATATCATCACTCTAGTATAGAATACAATCGTGAGAAAATATCCGTTCAGATTTTTTTTTTCTATTATAATGCAATTTCATCTCATAATATGTTGTACTAAATCCAAAGTGTTAGTGATGTAAGTAAGAGAAAAAAAAAACAAAATGATGAAGATGAGGAAGAGAAAAATAAAAAAGTTGGTAAAAAAATGTTAAATAAATCTTAACAATACAACTCACGAACGAGAAAAAAAACCAACCGGAAGTAGTGTCCGTATTTGAAAATAATAATCACGGCCAACATTGTCTTGGAGCAGTGTTTGTTTATGATTATGTTTCTGTACATATTGTATAACTCGTGTAAAAATATGTTCATTTAGTTATAAACATAACGGTATAGTTAATATTGTCATCACGAATCATTCTACACACACACACTCACACATATACATGTATATATATATATATATATATAAATATCTATATATACGTGTATATATACGAACATTAAAATAATAATAAACCATGACTATCAATGATGAAATTAGTTCAGACAACACTGTCCCTTTTATGCAAGACACGAAGAAAAGAAAAATGAAAGCAATAAATGAAAAAAAGAAAAAAAAAGAATGAAGAGTAGTAATAAGCGTTGAAGTTCGAAGCGCACGTCGATATTTTGAAACACACAGCTGTCCGAAATTCCTTAACATCCGGACTGAATTCCATTCTACACCGTGAGCGCTTGTCACGAAGTATTGCGTTATATATCGTTTGTTAATGGAACAAATTAAAGACTGAAAAACACGAATATGCAGGGGAGCCTTGGTGAAATTACACACCGTCATTCACGAGACAGCTCATATTCGCGCCATCATTCATTGATCAATATCGCTTTCTCTTCATAATCTCGCTAGTTTTTCAACCAGTTTCAAATTTCGTAATTTTGTGTCAATTAGCATGATTTCGTTTTTTTCGAATAATAATTAATTTTACCGATGCATGGTTAACCTTTATTTTACCGATCATGATTGCAATTGATATTTTATCGACAGATAGTATTCACTACTTCGTTTTTACCGACTGATCTATCGTCACATGTCTTCCTCACCGATTGGTAGAAATGTGACATCACTTTTATTATCTGCAGTCGAGACTAAGCAAACCTCACAATTCAATATCTAAACAGTTGTGGCACTCCTATTTATCATATTTCATAGGTTTTTCGGCAAAGCATTACAGCTGGGGCGCGAATATTCAGTACAGAATTTGAATGAACTTGTTCAATACGCCGTGGTTTCGATCGCATACGCATCGGTGCTACTACGCATGCGCAGATTCTTTTCAAAGAACTACTCTTCTCGGCGAATACAAATCGTCTTGCGTAGTTCAACCATTCTCAAACGGGATTGGTGGAATCTCGCATAAATGTAATAGAAGGGAAAAAAGCCGAAGGCAACATCGAATGTTCGGTCGATTTTCGTATCTCTGAAAACCGCCACCCACGTAGGGATACTTTTTCAGCCACATGGTTGTAGAATCGCTGGAGAAGGGTAGAAGCCGAAGATACCCGAAGTTTATTACCTCAAGACCATTCATTCGGTAGGACTATATGATGGCAGCCCTAACCAAAGTTTGTTCTGGCTTGAATGTCTTCCATAACCTGTTGAAACCGAAGTATGGAATTACCGGTGAAATACTCAGAGATTCGCTTGGTTGTGAAATTATTGGTCGTTGTTAAAACTTTTGACATTTGTTCGCAGGATTGAGTTACTGAGTGTACCTAATCGTGGACGAAAACTCCTATATCAGAGACCTCGAAAACGTATTCCACCATGGCTACCAAAACAAAATAAATGGGTTCGTAAATAATTCACAATATTAACACAGTTGAGAAGCTTTTGTAAAATTATTCTGTTACAAATTTCACACACAATTCATTCAGGTCCTTTAAATTTTCATACGCAAATTTGCCATAAGGAATGTCTCAGTCACTTCATGTGCAACAAAGAATGACGTTGATTGAAATGTTTTTATGTTGAAAAGATTTTCATCTTGCGATCATTTATTGTCTGAACATACTCATGGCTCCGTTTATAAATCTTCCTATTCAACATGACGATTTGTTTGTAAGAGAATGTAATAGTTCTTATATTATAAGATACATTAATGGGTGGATGTTTCGTTTTGCTATCAACTTGCTATACAAATTCGTTTAAAATAATAACCTAAGAAAACAATAGGAAATGATGAATTATCACAAGAAGAGATCTCCAATATTGAAAGAGTATTACATTTCCTGTATTATTTTTCAATATGGGAATAGCGTAATACTGACTCCAACAGCAACGCCAATCGCCATGCTCATCCTCAATTTTTATGTTTCATATAGCTACTAAATGAAGATGTTTCATCAGAAAATGTCAAATTCATCAAAGAGGTGATTGAAACCAAGTACGGCAAACCAGATGCCTTATCTGGCAGTTATTCACCGTTGAAGGCTGCGCCTATTGAGCCAGCCAAAGAATGGACACCAGAATCAAGAAGAACTGGAGTTATTGCTAAAAAGTTAGGAATTTATCCAATGTGGTTGAAAAATGGGAAAAAAATTCTTACTACACTTTTGCATGTAAGTTTTGATGACAGCCATATCTCGTGTTTGAATGTTTCAACGTCTGATTGAATTTCACAGGTTTCTGATAATCATGTTATTAAATATATATCACCCGAAGAATGGAAACCAATGATTCCAACCCGGCACATCGTCCCTAAAAGAAAGTTGGGATGTTTAGTTGTTGGCGCTGAAAGCAGTGATCCACAATATTTCACGAAGCAATATTGTGGTTTGTTCAGTGACGCTGGAGTAATGCCAAAGAAATTATTGTGCCGATTCACTGTGAGTCCAGACGGTGCATTACAGCCGGGTACGCCTTTACATGCAGCTCATTTCAAACCAGGCGAAGTTGTCGACATAAGAGGAAAAACGTGCGTAAGCGATATTAATAGAGTATTGATTGAAAAAGGTGTTTTTTCTTCAATTTTCATTTCATAGAGACGAGAATCATTTTTCTGTTTTGTTGAACAGGATGGATCGCGGATTTCAGGGATGTTGTAAGAGATGGGGTTTCAAAGGTATGCCAGCATCGCACGGACAGACCAAGACTCACAGAAGACCGGGAAATATTGGTACTGGTTCTAGTAAAGCTCGTGTAATGCCAGGGACCAAATTGCCGGGACACATGGGAAATAGATATCGAACATTTCGAGGCATTACGGTATGATTCAATTTTTTTTGGGTTTCTTTCAATATTAATTTCCATATATAATGACACGTGGAATTTACAAACTGGCAATGTCAAGCATTTCTACTACCAAGAATGAAAAAATAATCGACTAACACGCATGTTTATTTTTTCATTCTCACTTTTAGATATTGCGAGTAGACACCAAATATAACGTCCTTTGGGTGAAGGGACAGGCCATTCCTGGTGAGACGAACTCTCTTGTACAGATCTACGACACATTACTACCAAGGAGGAAAAACAAATCGCCAGAAAACCCACCACATTTTCCTACTTATATTCCCAATGGTGAATCACTCCCAGAACAACTCTTAGCTGATGACATCCATCCTTTCGATGCGCCCTCAATTGAATTCGAAGCAGAAAAACCGTAATCGGTTATATACGAAAGAGATATAATGAAATGATCATGAGCTCGGCATCAATGAAACCAAAATTTTTTTGATGCAACAAAATGTATGAGAATTTCCAATATTGTAACATAAGTGTTTCTCATTGTATTAAAGACAAAAATGGTTCACATTTATCAAAACATAAAAAATGCCTACGAAATTGTGTTTGTAGATCGAATATGAATGAGAGAATTTTTTTTATAACATGGTTTTCATGTCGCCATGTACAATTTCAATTTGTATCATTGGATGCAGTCTTCAAATGAAAATAGGTATCGAGAACTCAGAGTTCTTCTGAAATGCCAATCACTTGTTCATAAGAAACCCACCTAAAAATGATCATGTGAATTGATTCCCGACGCTAATGGATAATCAATTTAATAATTTAAGTATCAATTTGTAGAAATAATGACACTTACTTTTCTTATAGATGTGTCTCTTTCCCCACATGAATGACATTTTTGTCTACGTGATTCTGTTGTAATACTTTGTGTATTTCTCCCAGAAAAGAATAATGGAAATCCCATGTCAAGCTTGTTTTTTTCTGAGTACAATCTGTTTTTCTAAAAACAGATACATGGTTTCAATCCGATGATTCAATACATGAGGTAGTATCCTGAGTTCCCCGTTATTCAGCAAGATTTTCCGTGCCTATCCCGCTTAAATAGAGTCATGAATTTGGTAATATACCACTTCATGCTTCGATCTCGAACATTATCGCCACTCAAAGAGATTTATTGCGAAACCATTAAAAACATCAGGCTTTTCAAGACGACAGTTGTACGAGATAAACAAAAAATTATGTCAGAATTCGACATGGGCATTCTCCAATTAAATAATTATTGCGTTTGCCTAATATGTAGAGATTGCAATAATTTCCTGATTAGAAATTGGCACTTGAAATGATTTATTTCATAGTCAAAGCTGCACATCGGTAGCATTTGTAAGCATTTAAAAAAGATTCAGTTCAAATCTTCTAAGATGTTACCTTGTGATGAAGGAACACAACCCAACTGACTACATTACAAAATTGTAGTTAATGCGTTCACCGAAATAATGAGGCGGGCGAGGCGGCTGCAGTGTGATTTGTGATGATTCGTGTCGCTAGTTGATGTATATTTTGAAATAAGTCGAATTATAGTCAATGGAGATAAGTCGAATAGTTGATCGTGTATATTAACTTAAATCAAATGGCGACAGAAGATCAGTCAGTTTGTTTTGACACAGATCCAGGCTTTTGCCCAGATTGTGGCTCAATATTACCATTGTTGGGTGATAGAGGTGGAGTCACTTGCTACACGTGCAAGCGAAACTGGGGTCATGAAGGTTAGGTTCAAACCATTACAAAGTTTTTCTGTTTATTTTCATTGTCATACATTTTTTTCAATAGATGTTTTCTTTCAACTTTGATCCTCTGATGATCCAATCATGATTTCAATTTTCTGGCCCAGTCCTCATTGTTACATATTCATATTCGTAATGGCGATATGAGGATCGCTCTTGAATAGAACTTCTGGAGATATCAACATAGATCTACTCATACCTCATAGTCATTGACAAAATTTCTCTTCGAGATATTCATGATTGGAATATCAGAAAGATGAGAGCTTGTATTATAGTTGACAGTAGAAGCACTTTTTTTGGATTGATGAGGATGTGAATGATGTACCCTGAATTAAAAAGAAGCATTTGAAATAATTCATCTCATAGATAAACTCCAATATCATTAGCATTTGGTGTATTTGATCACACTTACAAGTGTCATACAAGAAGGGTTCATTTCTAATTGCTTGGAATATTATTCTGTAATCAGGGACGCTAAACAGGGGATTTCGAGCACATGATCACATGTGTAATAACCCTGATTACTAAACTAAACTGAATCGTTTTTGAATGCTGTTAAATACTTCAAATGCCATTGATATTGAGCTTTGACTATGAAATAAATCGTTTAAAATCTACTTTTTAATCAGGGGATTCCTGTTTATACTTTCGATAACTTTATCGAAGTGATTTAAGCAGCTCATACTTTCATTTTGATATCTGGGTTCTTCAGTTTGCATCACTAGTTGAAAATATGGTTCCAGATTGTCACGTTTAAGTTGAATATGAATCTTGAAACCAAATAATTCTTCTGATTCTCTTATTATGTCACATACTAATGTATTCCTATCTGGCTGGCAGTTTTTGGAGACATGGCAATGAGTTATACAGTCCAATTCAAGACTGAGAATGAATACAGATCAACGAAAGATAAAGATGATGACGAGGATGAAGCTGATGGTCCAGTTGTTGATAGAAAATGTCCTCAATGTGGAAACGAAAAAATGTCATATGCTACTTTACAATTGAGATCAGCTGATGAAGGTCAAACAGTTTTTTTCACGTGCACCAAATGCAAGTATGTAGTCGCATCCATAATAAACATTATAAATATTATTTTCGCGGAAGGAAATTATACATATACGCATTGTATTACAGATTCAAGGAGACTGAGAATTCGTAGTTTCAATTCAATGTATTATGGGAGTAATATTGGCAGAAACCTAATATGTGGCAATTTTTCATTTACATCTTTTTTATGGATATGTAAAGTTTTTTGAAATAAACAAATAATATATATCAGTAAAACGTGAGGGTTCATCATATTTTTCTCGTCCTGTCATGTTCAGCATAAGGTAGAGTGGTCGGTGCAAGAACATCATCGAGATTTTAGTCGATGGCTCTAACGTGTAATTTTAGGCAAATGAATTGAAGGTTGAGAGCCATCTTATAGCCGTAATATTCACCCATTTTTTAGAGAATTGCTGAAATAGTCCTTCTTCAAGAAAGAACCGTTTTGGACTTGATATTCTATTGTGGGAATCATCATTTATTCTTTATGATGATTGGTACCTTCAACTTTGGAATTTCAACGAATCTGAAGCTGGTGAGAAGGGTTTGTTGTCTTGGCCAGAAAATGGTGGGAAAAACATCTTCATGGAATAATTATTTACGCATTCAAAATCGCATTCTAGGTGTATCAGACTCCTAATTTCATTTCTATATTTCCGATATAATTTAATGCAACTTCCAGCTACTTTCAGTGCCGCAATACAGATCTCAGCGTTATGCAGAAACGATCGAAATGACTTCGATCAAAAAATAGCATTTGAAGCGATTTGATTCATAGTTAAAGCCAAACATCGGTAGCATTTTAGAGTATCCAATAGCATTTGAAAGCATTCACAAGTCTCTCATCAAATCATTTTGAATACTACTTTGTAATCAGGGTACTTCATGTAGATTCAGTTTGATGTTCATAGAATAGTATTTGAGTTGAACTTCTCACATCGCACCTTAGAAGAAACAGAATATTTTGTATGAATCGATGGAGCATTGACATCATCACTTGCGACTGAGCATCACAAAGGTCGAGGACGAACAAATTTTCCCTCCATCCAAGATCTAAGTCTGCTATATTCATGTCTCCCCTCGTTCGAGACTTCGAGTTTCGACCAAAGAGTATAGTACTATACTCTTTGTGCTCGACTTCGCCCTCTGCTTTCGCCGTACTAATTCTTGCAAGAATTCGAATATAGAGTAATAGAGTATAGGATCAGGTGTGTGTGTCCGACTCCCATTGTTTTTCCATATATATATGTATGTATGTTGAATTGTTATTATATGAAATTGTGAAGTGAATTTTGAATAGATAGAATGCCTGATCACAGATTAAATGAAAATAGTGGAAGAGGTAGTGGATTTAGTTATGGCGTCGCGCCCACAATTGTTAGGTTAGATTCAATTACGAAGCCGGTGCTGACCCCGGCGGAACGTTCGAAACGATGGCGTCTCAAAAAAAAAGCGCAGAAAATCAAATCACTGCCGAAAACTCCCGCGGAAAGATCGAGGAACCATCGATTAAAGTATAAACTATTATTATCGAAATTAGCTCAATGCAGTGAACAGGCATCGCACGGAGCCCTATCGGGTCTTCCGGGACTGTCCAAGTTAAGTAATTCGCGCACAGCTCATCGGTAAGTATAATTTGAGAGAATTTCATCATTATTGCAGCAGTAATATTCATTTTACTTTAGTAATGCTCATCAAGATAATGATCCAGCCGCCATTCAACAACCGCACACATCGCAAATAACTCGATGCAATAATGTCACTGTCCAGCAGCCACATATATCAAATGTAATATCAAGCAATGTTCATTTTAGTGAATTATGTGTCAAAATAGGATGGAACAATTAGTATATCATTACAGATTACTCCAAACACTGTAGAGGTACCCCATTTTATTCGCGATCCGATAAATGGACGGTCTACGCACAGTACAGAGGGAGTAGCTATTAATCGAAACGTTATTAACACGAATGTGATCTGCAGCCGAAGTATCGATCGGGTACTCAACATCGATATTACAATCGCATCCATCGGTGACTTGTGTTCTGTTTCATGTGTGACAGAGGATCAAAAAAACATTACAATTATTGCTGTTCATATATTTGCAGACCAGACAGTGCATGATATTATCAAGTTTATACATAAAAAACTACTTCTCTACACAAAAGAAGGTTCTGCGTTATTAGGAGAAAATCTATTTAATTCACCACTCATTTTGATTGGTGAATTCAACATCAGTTTTACAGACGAATTAGCACAGCCACTATCACAATTTCTCAAAGAAAAGTTAGAATTGGAACTTATTAATATGGATAATCTTACGGAATCGACGAAATCGACGGAAACTACTATAGATGCTGTATTCGCAAGATATACTAACAAAATTGACGTCAAATCTTTTATTTCTTATTATAATTATCTCGAACCTATTATTAGATTTAGCAAATGTGATCAGTCGGATATTATTGTTACTGAGGATTAAAAGAAGTATTATTTTCGAAAATCATTATATTTTTTTTTCATTTCCAACGAATTACCTTTACATTAGGGGTGAGGGGGATTGCCCCGTCCATGTCTAAGGTGTATGCCCGCTTTGTGTTCAACTATTAATGTTTTCATTTTCCTGTGTCATTTTGTGTCCTATCTTAGTAATAATATTTGTGCAATACCGATTATTACTCCACCCTTAATTTGCGGCGTAATTATAAAAATAAAAAACCTCCCGGGGCTACCCCCTTTTCTCTTACTTATTATGTTAGAAGGGAAGATGAAGTTTGCACTTTGCCTTCCCGATACATCCCGTTTTTTCATAATTAGCCGTATGATATTATGAAAATTTTCCTATGCACGTTTTCACATAGTTTCTTTCGACGTGCGGATTATAGATATTCAACAGGTACCCCCTTGATTCTTGCTTGTATTCTATTCCCATTCAAATGCTGTGTTCCTTTCTTACTGTCGGTCTCCTACTTCTTCAAACGCTCTTTTCTTGTATCTGCAACTTTACTCGAGTTTTACTCCTGGATCTATGTCTTGGCGTAGCTGCTATTGATAAAATTCAAATTGGTGGCGAATAGAATATGGACGAACAGTACGATCATGGTTTATCGATCCATATATAGGCACAATTCTTTATATCCGATTGACAATCGTGCAGACACGGCTATACACTTCGCAGATGGAGAACGTATTTTGATCCTAAACCATTTTTATTAAATTGAAGATCATTCGTCAAGACTTCAGCATCAATAATTCCATCACTGAGAAGATTACAGTCATCGAGTGATCCATTCATTTTTCCTTAATGTTAAGTGAACAGGCAATGCTAATGAACGAATATTTATTCCTATCGGTTGGTAGTATATTGCTTCAGGGAAACATTGTAATGAGTTTACATCACATTTGCAATACCTTACAACGAACGTCATTGACTGTTATAGTGACACTAGTCAAACACTACTTCAGTAGAAATCATAAGTTATTTTTCCAATCATTTTCTGATAGAATTGTTGAAAAGTTATACAATTGACTGGGAGCATTGATTAATTCCAATAAATAATATGAGGGAAATTCACTCCCGAAATACTTTTGCTCTGAAGACAATTCGGCCTGTTAATGAATCATATCTTCTCGAATGTTCCCCATCTGAATAAAAATAAATTTGAAATGTCATATACTACTTCAGGATTGAGATCCGCAGGGTCGGACAATGGGAAATGCATAAATGCATCACATTTCAGGTTGAAGGAGACTGAGAAATCGAAGATGCGGTGCAGTAAATTGTGGAAATAAATATTTATATGAACCAAATGTATGACAATTTTTTATTTGTTTCATTTATATCGATGTGTAAAGTCTTTTAGAATAAACAAACACTATATATATTAATAAAACGTAGGGGTTTATCATTTCCCTTCCTTTTCATATTATGCTCAACAGATAATAATGTGGTGGTTGGTGTAAGAGCATCATCAAGATCCTAGTGGATAACTCTAACGTGTGTTATTTTTCCCTTTCATTTATTAATTAACAATACTTTTATGTATTCAAGATATAAGTCAGATACTGTTACGTTGTAAATCGTTATTTACACATTTTTGTTCTATTTTTCATGATGTGATTGAAATGAAAGTTAACAGTTTTGTTAGTCATATTATTCACTTGTTTTTGAAAAAATTGCTGCAATGATTCTTCATTTAGAAAATTTTTATTTAAACTATGATAGTTTGTTGTTTACACCATCGTGTACTCTATAAGATAATTAGTACCTTCAACTTTGTAATCTTAACAAATCTAAGTGTGGCTCGATAGATATGCTATCGTATCCATAAAAATAGTGATAAACATATGTTTATGTGATAATCAATTGAGGAACATTTTCATATGAAAGCTTCTTCTTTTGTTGTTTCCGAATGGACTCTGTTCATTCAAGTCTATTTCGACGTAACTCTCATGATTTAACCCATTTTTTTTCGTCCAACAAAAACTTGAATTGAGGGTTCGATAATCACAATTTACACACAACAATATTCACAAGTTACATCAAATGCAATTATATCACAAGCAGAAACATCCCCAGGTATATTATTATGGTCAATGGAGAAATACCCACAAATGAGAGCCAAACCAAATGCGAAACACTATATCAACAGTACAATCACATCATCCTCATATTGATGAATTCTCGTATCCGTACATTCTGATATTCGCTGTGAAATACATTCGGACATATTATTCATAACGGTATACAGTGAATGTAATTGGAACAGAGTTTTCAGCTGACAGCTGATAACCTATCCAACTATCGGCAGTGCGATAAGAATTACTATATACTCGGTGATACAATAGAATAATAGTCGACGTAGAGTATAGAAATAATGTCACACCAATTCATATCAAAATACGGCGGTGAACCCCCCGGCTCCAGTGTGCTAGTAGCTCTTCACCAATGATCAATTTGGAATTCATCTTCAACATTAACAATCCCGATGATATTTTTATAAGCATTTTCTGTGTGATATTATTGACATTGATCAATTCATGTGATTCCGCAAATACTATTGCCGTGTGATATTCTCTCATACAAACGAATCAACATAGAATCCAAAAAAAAACAGAAGAAATCCAAGCATGTGTTATTCCAATATTCAAATGAAATATTAACTATGAGTGCACAACATTATATATATATTTTTGTCAAACAAATGTTCATAAGTACGTTTTCCAATACTATTGAAAATGTGTTACTCTCGACGAGTTAAAAATAGGTCAATCGACCATTCAACATTCAATAAGTTTTCTTTGATCAATAACAAATTTGATTTTCCCTCTCTAGAAATTATTTTACATAATTTTCGAATACACATTTTAATTTCAATCTCGCCGTCAAATATTATCGCTCTCTTATCTCATTATATTCTCTCAGCTTTATTTCCTTTTCAATCTGTGTTTTTGTCACGTGATTATAATTATTTACATGAACACTCATATTACAATTATTGTACATGGATTATGTACACGTTGTAACTTATTTACAAGAACCTTTGTGTATATAAACTCAGCAGCGATGTGAAGAAGATAATTAAATTAATCGATCCCATAATCATGATTTAGTTAAACAATCATCGAGGAAATTTTCCAATGAATGATAAAGATGAGATCGTGTATGAAGAATTCCATGATCTTCGTCTGTGTACGTCTGGAAAATATAAAGAGAAAAAATGGAATTGCCTTTCATCGTGTTGACTGTAAACAGCCGATCAAAATGTAAATTTTATAAGTAAAAAAATATTACCTGTTGTCGGAAAAGTATGTCACTTTCTTCAAGAACCTTAGCGAGCAGCAGTGACTGCTGATAGTGCACATTGTCGTCAAGAGTTCCGTGAATAAGGTAATAACTGTTAGACTTTATGTTTGCTGCTTTATTCAGAAGTTGTCCTTGCTCGTAACCACCAACGTTGTCAGACGGGATTGGAAGGCCCATGAACCGTTCAGTATAAATAGAGTCTATGAAAAATGACATATTATGAATGACATAAAAAACGAAGACACCCGAGTATCTATCTGAATTCTTTATTGAGGAAAAGGGTGGCAAAAAATTTGATCAAACAAAAAGATCATATGGAAGAATTGGAAAGGTGGAGTATTATTCAGTTTCTAAGTCACAGATGAGTCATAACTTCGATTCTATGAGAGCTTCATGCGTTATTGTCATCGCTGGATTACAACATGGCACAACAATGAAACATGTCTAGGGGATAATTCGATAGGCAGATATTCTCTCTCACCATAAAGCGTCCAATCAGTTACTGGGGCGACTGACATTCCACATTTGAATGTAGAATTGCGGTCCATCGCCAAACTCATGCCCGCTGCGTATCCACCGTAACTCCAACCCCATATAGCCGTTCGAGTTTTATCTACGTAAGCCAAATTGTCGTGCAGGTACCTGAAACCGAAAACAAGAAGGGTATCAATACCAACTCGTCTGCAATTCAATGGATAATATTTCATTGATCCCGAATCAATAATATCATCATTTTATCCAATTTTCGTTATGAGCTCTTAATTATTTCGAGAGAGCTTATCATATTGGACGAATTTTGAGCTTAACCATAATATTTGTCTGACGGATAGGTACACGTAAGCAATTTATTTGCGCTCAACTGACATTATACAAGAAAATATTGGTAAAGTGGAACAGCATGCGATCCTGCTAACTTTTTCTTGCATAAAACGATGCCAAAATAGAGAAGGATTGCATGTAAACATATCCAAACAGGATTGAGTTTCTCATACAAATGTTCACAGGAACATATGCACCATTTTCTTCACATTCTTGGCTCCATCCTAAGTTCTTCATATGAATAAACTGGAAAGTCGATGGATATATGGTGGAAACGTTAAAACTGACAGTGGGTTATCCTTTTCTTGATGAAGGTAGTTTGTGCTGATGTCAAGTTGAGCAAATTGCCATACTTGATTCCACTTATTGTCACGAAAAAGATTTACATTGATTATTTTCACATGTACTCCATCGAAGACAGTTGCCAAATATGTTTGAACAAGATTTATTATTGAATGTGATAGTTGTGGAGGTATTCCATGTCAATATAGCCAGGATGAAAAAGCCTGCTTGATTTCGTTTCGATTGTAGAAACATAATGGAAATGAACATTCATAACATTTTTTAATAAGAAAAAGAACGATGCAACTTGTCTTATGTCAACAGGATTTTCGAGTAGTTCCTACCTCGATAAAATGGTACGAAAAATCGATAATAGCTACGAATGTATTGAGCATTCAAGTCAAATTCATAGGAGTATTATTATCACGACAGTTTCTATTTCATTGCTCGCTACTACATTTCTCTAATATTCCACCAAGTCTCCTAACGTAAACAAAAGAGAACAGCAGAAACTGATAGCGAATATTATTCTTTACAAATTATTTGCAAACAATTTTATACTATTTTGTGAGATTTTGGTACCGTTTATATAAAGGGTTGTGCATTGTCATTGTGCAATGCATTTCACAACTTCAAGGGCTGTGATGTAGTGTTGAGGAAACTGCTTTACGGAGCAAAATTCTAGAGGTAATTGGCTCGAAACGAGAATACTAAACATTGCGATCCTATTTTAGTTTGATATTCATCTTTCGTTGTGATGTACATGAGCAAATGTAGCTGGAGATAGTTCTCTAATTTTACAGAATATCAGCGCCAAAGTAGCTTACAGCTTTGAAATAATTTCGAGTAATCGTAGAAACTGTGAGCAAGAAAAATTAATATGTAATCAACAACAGTGAATTTATTCGATCACCGCGATTACTCACTCTAAAATATTTTGCGACCAATACGCTGATGCATTTCATTTTGCAATGCATATTAGTTGCATTGACTTAATTGAATATCAATACAATTATATCCCAATTACAAATCACGCTACGTTATCAATCCTCAAATGCGATATTATCACTTCCATCTGATTTAGATAATCTAAAATTTGGAATTTGGGGTCATTCTTTTTTGATAATAGCAAACAAATTGAATGTTATTTGTCAAAAGTCACTAAAATAAATTTGTGGGCGAGCAATATAGCCGCTGCGAAATGTTTTTTCATCAAGTTTTTTGCGTTTTTCTATATTTTTTCAGAAATTTAATAAGACAACTTTTCCCATGAATTCGATCAATTAATCAAATATTCCTTAGGGAATTTTGATTGCCCTTCCCTTTTTGCTGACTCAGATAATAGAGAATACATGACTGGAGTAATTCGATACGCCCGCTGATATTAGTTTTCATGAACGAAAAAGGCTCAGAGTTGCAAAAACATATCGAATATTTTGTCATACGCGCGTTTGCCTTTATTTTTCCGCATTTTTTGTTGCCTTTTTCATCTCTAAATTAGAGCAAACAAAGTTTCCGTATGTTCTCCCACCTGATGACATCGTTAAAGGGTGTATATTGCTGTCACTGTCTTTTTACTTTGTGTCACTCGATATTTCATCACGTCAGTTCCAACACAAGTATCCAATTTCGCTAGTCACGTTTTTATTATGACGAGAAAGTATACGAAATAAGAAGATTACTCGACATCGTTATAATTACTGTCGGTATCGCCTGAGTGAATGTCCATTTTCAGTTTTTTTATTTTAAATTTGATGTTCCATCACACCTTTCTTGCTGTAAAAACATCAAAATGTGGTTTATACCAACGTCAATTTGTCAACAGTTACAATTTTGGGATGCAGTAAAAAAGGCCACGCTTGAGATAAATCACATTGTCTTAGTGTTTAGGCGAAATATTTTTTCTACCTAATTATCAATTCTTGAGTTGTTTTTCATCAACAACAATTGTGTCATCAATTAAAACAGTTTCTTCGTAGGCATAAATTTGACGCTGTGTCTCTAAAAATTTCAAAAATTCTGATACAGATTATTCTAGATCTCTTTTGTTTACAACGAATAACTTACTATATTTAAGATTTTTTGTGCATCATCAGAAAATACGGGCTTATGAAAATTTCATAAATAATTTTGTTTAATTGCTTATGAAAATGATATTCTCGAATGAATCATAATTATAATGTACCATAGTGAATATATGATGGGACAGACAATTTTATCTTAATATGAGTAGATAACATTGTCATTGTATTGTTTTATGACCAGTTCACTTAATCGCATGCGAATATTGCGTCGAAAATATAAAATTCTATAACTTGAACTTTCTCGCAAGTATTCACGATATTTCAATAGTATTTACCTTGAAACATTGCTCGATAATAATCAGTGATAAACTGCCTACAACGTTAGACTTTAACTGAATTTAAAAGTCGTATACAGATAAAGATTTCATTACATTAATTGAAGTGGAAGAAAAACTAAAATTCTATAATGAAGAATATGGTTGCAATTATCTCTACTAACATAATCGGAAAACAATAACATTTCTCACGGAACTGATGAATTCTAAACATTTGGAAAACAATAATTAAAGTTATTATCTTCACAGAGTCTCACAGAGTCTCACAGCTGATCAAATTGTATTCGTTGTATGCAAGCATATCTGTTACATACATTTCCATTAATAAATATTCTCTACTGACAAATTTTATTCAGATTGTGTAAGAAATACTGCGATAATGAATTCTCAATTAAATCCCTTATTTCAACACAACACGTAAAGTAATCATTGCGATATACCAAATTGGAACATTTTTCCCGACAAGACTTGTTTGTGACTCTTTTGCTAACAGTTTCCTACGAACATTATCCGTGAAGAAAGGAAGTAAAAAAAAAAAAAAACATGAAGCAATTCAGTTGACTCGAAAGTATCGGTGTGCTGGCAATGAAAATCTTTCGTCCTGTCTTATTTTCTTCTTCTTCGATCGCAATTCCACTTTCTGATTCTTATTCCGTTTCTGCTTTGGATGCAACCAAAATCCAGCCATGAACGCAAGCATTGCACGAGGTTTCGCTAGTAGTATCGCAGCCCCGGGAACGGATGTCGGGTGTTTTGTTGGCGCGTCGCGTCCACTGTGTCAAAAACTCAGTCGGAAAATTGGAAGTCGGCCAAGCGATTGCGGAATCTTCTCTCTCTCTTCGCTTCGTCAAGTCAATGTACTTCTCTTCTTCATCTCACTCTCGCAAATCTTCTCTTCTACGTTGTCGCTGTGTGCACAAAATTCTATGTCCTCTGTTAACCTCCACCTATCACCAAGAATATACATCTGCCTCTTTGCCGCGTATCTTTTGTCCTCGATCTCGAAAACGTCATCAGAATGTAGAAATTGACTGTGTCTGATTCTAGCATTCCCTCGGTGTACTCTCCCTCTTTCAGTGGATCATCCTATGATTTTTCTGTAGCTTCAAATCAGCTTTAAAGTTATTTGAAATATCTACACAAAGAACATAATACACGTCAAGCCCCTCAATTCTCCAGTAGGATGGCAATACCCAGTAATTTTTTGCCAATTGATACTATCTCTAACAATATAATGCGCATAACTAATTACCAGGTATTATTTCTCTGGAATCTGATGAGACACTTGTGCGCAATCATCTTCTGAACATATTTCATCAAAGAATCGCAAATTTTCGATTTTTTTGTCCCCGACTTTATTTTAGTGTAGACAGTATTGATCGTTTGGTTACACTCTGATAACATATCCTATGCGAATCCTTGAAGTTTATTATTGCCTAACCAACCAAATTCTCAGTGTGATTTTCATTCATGCCACTGGTTCGTGCGGAGCTCGCTTTGATCCTTCATATGTATATGGCATTGCCATGGAGTAAATATATTGACGGGCTTTAATTAAATCTGTCACGTTTCATCATTCGAATATTTATCTCGGCGTAAGTATGTTCAAATAAATTTAATCAAATTCACACTAGGAAAAGTATTTGCACACAATATATATCAACACTTATCATACATAAATTATATTAAATTCACTCACGAATATTGAAGCATCCAAAATGTCATGCATAACTTTTGCAACCGACTCTCGGATTCCATCCTCAAAGGTGAAATGGTGATAGTTGCGGTAGGTGGTAAGGGGGGAAATAGTACACGCAAGTGAGTGCGAGATGAAATTTGTTCGGGCGTTTCCCAAGGATATACGAGACCGCGTGGCTGGCCATAATTCGTTTACCGCAACTGCGTTCAAAACCCGTCTGACGATTAACCCAGCATCACGCCGCGGGATGAATTACCGCAAGCGTACGGTTTTGGAAGGGTATGGAACATCACAGAGAATGGAATATAGGAGGTTGGTGAGAGGCGTAAGGGTACATATAGAGATGGAATGTGCACTATATGAGATATGTATTATAGGTGCAGGCAGCCGTGTAACCGTGAAAGTTATGCGTTCCATCGTGATCGAGCGGCGTGAAACAGCCGAGGAAGATAATTACCTCTAAAAGATATCACACATGGTCGATGTCACATTAGTTGGGTGGATATGGTATGGACAGGCGTAAACGGTAAATTGAGCCTGTCTTCGAGGTCGAAAATAGCCAACTACTTTTTCACTGGAGAATTAATGTGAAAAGAGGGAACAACAGAAATGCAGGTGACGTAGGATTAAAAAATATTAAATGAATAAATAAACCAACAAAAAAGAGTATGATGATAAAATAGAATGGAAGAGAGTAAACGATTAATTTACTTGGATGGTTGCGGGTAGGTGCGTAGATCAAGTGATAGAACGATAAAAAAATATTTTGCTGTTGGTATTTTATAATTTTATATTCCCTCGGTGCTTTCGACTTTTGAATTTAATGGTTGTATACCTATCGAATTTTTATGATGGCAATTCATGTAGATGTAGAGAAAAGGCGTATGAGCACCTTTCAATATGCTTTTATGGCATTAAAATTGTTTACAGAACAGAATGAAGTGTTGTGTGGCATGTAGAAAAAATTTTCAATCTTCACCATGGATAAAAATTATTGACAGTTATTATCACTTTACTTCTCGACAGGGATGACTTCGGCAATAGCGCATGTAACATTTTCACCCCGATTCAATGAAAAAATTTTAAGTGATTTCGTTATTCACAATATCACAAAACCATAATAGGAACATTCGTTTTTTGGTTCAATAGAGAAAAATCAGTTTCTTTTTCTGCTTTGTCTGAATATTGGCAGGTGAATTTTTATCTGGATCGATCCAGCCACTTGGGCGATTACACAGATGATATTAGATATGTTAATACAACCAGATAGACAGATCATATTAACGAAATGTTTGAGAAATCCTAAAAAAAAATGCTGAATTCAGTTCTTAACCAAGCGAGTTATCACATTTATCAATTGATTGTTCTATTATTCCTTCGTCAACTCAAATCTTTCTTTTATTATTGATATCAATTACTTCTGATGGATTGTAACACTAACAATAAGTATTATTTATAACTTGTGCACAGTTTTGTTTTGTCAAGAGACAACTAATATTCATTCGCAGAAAATGTATCAGAACCAGAGTACATTGAATATTGTACGATGAATATCATGAGCAGACAAACAGAACAGTTGTTGGTAGGATGAACATTTGAGAGAAGATTAATTAATTGAAGCTGTAACACTAACTTTCAGGGAGTGTGCGAGGGAGAGAGAGAGAAAGGGTGAATTATCCTTTCCCCCCTCACAATATTGGACTGCTACACGCACTGATGTAGTTCATCTAATAAATTTTGTTGTTCACGTAGCTTTATTTCTCTGACTCCGAAGTTTTCTAACGAATAATCAAATTTTGCTGTCTTTTTTTCTTTCATTCAGAACAAACTTTACAAATAAGTATTTCAGGTAAGAACAATTGCACTAACCTAGTTGGAAGTCGGATGTTCTCTTTGGATTATCGCATTTCAAAAACATTTTGGAGTTTAGCTAAGTGTTGACCAATTCTGGTGAAGTTTTTGGATATATTTTGACCATTCATTCAACATTTGCAGATGAGATTGTGCAGTTATGGTGGGAATACAAATTCTGTACGAGTTTATTCATTTTTGTGGAACAGACTTTTGCGTTTTCCACGATAAGATTCGAATCGATATATCATACGATATATTCATATTCGTACAGGAAAGAGGAAATAGTTTGAGAAAAAAAAGTTAATTTAACAAACGCGTAAGTCTGCGGATCATGCGACAAAAGTTACTGGTGCATCGTAGGATCAAGGGATTACATCGTACCAGTCTGTATTTATTTTGTTTCATTATTACTTTTTTCTTTCAATTTCTCTACCTCAATGTATTTCTGACATGTCATCATAAAAAGTTCCTCACACGGGTTCCGTGTCACTTGATTATATCATTCGCATAAAAAAATGTTCGCGAGGACGAAAAAATATGGAGGAAGGTAAAAATGGATGATATGGAGGGTGAAAGTGAGAAATTAAGAGGGGTATAGAGAAAGACAAAAAGTAGGGAGCTTACCTTGTGACATTTATCTGGTCATAAATTTCCACCGTTCCTAAATTCCTGTAGCCAGCAAATAACATGCTCGAGCCTTTTAATCCCGAGCCACGTCCGTCTATTGCTGCATAAATAATATTTTTATTCGTCACCAGATACGTTCCCCAGTGAACGTTGAATTGTTCCGTTACTTGGTAGGTGTCTGGTCCGCCATATCTGCAATGAAAGAAAATTCAATTAGCTGGATAAAATTAATTAACATTCGATGTAAAATATCCAGGGAGTGAAGATATGCTGGGCATTCGACTAAAATCTCGAAGAGAAAAAAAGAGCGACATAATCCAATAAAAACCACTAGTGCTTGCGATTAATTAACGTGGCGGTTGTCACTATTCATTCTCATTGCCATTCTATTCAAATTCGTTTTTACCTCTATTTTTCGAAAGATTTGTTAGAGAAAAAAATGATGCTCCATGAATTTTATCCCCATCACTTCGTCAAGCGAGAGTTGATGCTATTTCCATCTATTCCATCTTCTGTAAATTCTCTCATTTGTATCAATTTTTAATACCTTTATCAACAGGATAAATTTCACGGAATCCAATCATTCTTATTAAATATTATGTTACGAATATATTCGGAGGACATCTTTCTGTTAGATAGATACAAGGCCGACACAATATGTTGCTATTTCCCACATTCGGGATCGTCCAACATGAATGAAAGAACTAGAAGATCCAACTTAGGATAATAAACAGAATATGGAATTCTTTCCATTTCTCATCCGAGTGCTGTGAATCGCGATAATTCAATGGCTGATGCACAGTTCTATTGAACGATGAAGAGAGCAGTTTTGTAGCATGCCAAACTCCCGTTTAATTAAATGTTCATCGCCACGTTACAGCTTTCACTCCAGCTACTTAGTGATCGCGTGTCTTAACTAAGACATCTTTGAATATGTTCTTTCCTATGATATTACGTATAGCTTACGGAAAGCATACTCAAGTATAATTCACATATCGAAGTAGTATGGAAAGTTATGAAGTACCCTCAAGAGAAATCACTTCGATCGATGTAAGTACAGGTGGTGATGGCCTTCGTCACGGTCGGATATAGGTAGGTAAGAAAGAGCGGATTTACTTCTGCTCTTGGTTGATGATGAGCAGCATCATATTTCTGTAATCGCGTGGTGGTTTTCTCAGTAACGTATGGACACTAACGACGTTCGTAATACCATATTGAACGCTTTTGGACTATTTCTCAGGATTTCAAACTGCAGTTACAATATGAATACGTAGAGAATTATCAAACATAGAAAGTGGTCTGAATAAATAACTCTCATGTTATTATAGTTCATCTGTTCTGTGGGTCTGCGTGTAAATTACAGTTCGTTCATGAGTGATGCTCATCACGCCCCCGAGAATCAAAGATGTTGATGAGCGAGTTTAAAAAGCGTATGTGTGATAAAAAAAATATACGGAAAACAGTATGTTGATTTGCTAGTAAATAATGCATTCATCGATATCCCATTGTCACTGGTTGGACATGAATTACAATTTTTCTTCACATATCAATTCTCTCATCAAACATTTCGATCAAAATATTTTTTACGTGACCTTTTTATCTATAATTCATATGGGACATGAACGTGCTATATTTTTAAGAGTAAACAATGGATTTGCACTGCTATATTGATTTGTTCATAGTGGTCAGTTTTCTATTTGAGTACCACTCGCAGAGATTGATACAGAATATGTGGATTTGGTATGATTATCACTCAGCCAACATTGCGTTCGAATTATTGAGAGAGATATTATTAGTAAACTGTTTTATGTTTACGTTGAAGTTGAACATGATATTTGGCTGTCCACTAACATTGAATATGTGTATCTCTTTCACTCCATGAACGGATTACATTGATAGGACACAAAGTTGCACATCTGCCGTTGAGAATTGGCCTTTGAAACTTGTTTAGTGCATGCAAACGCAAATATGTTGATGAAATTCAATCATTCCCAGACTGATTTATTCGTCATTCACTAATCGCTTGGTATATATAAATAGGTGAATATTGACATCACTGAATCAATTTGGTAGAAACATTTATCCGACATCTGGTCGGTGATATTTCATTTCATAAGCTGTTGCATTTTGATATATTGATGGAAACGAAACTCATTTCAGACAAACAAATCGCTGTATTATGTTGAACTAAATAAGCATTCCGTGATAATTAGGAAATATGTGGGTGGTTCAATGAATGCTAGTTGTCAATTATTCAGCAACTGCTGAATAAATTCATTCTGCCTCAATGACATCCAAACCAATGGGTAAGTTTTACTCAAATTTATTCGTGCCAATAAATATTTCTATCAGTGGATGGTCGAAATCATGACAGTCACACGAATAAAATCATGAGCACAATATTATTCAAACTATCCCATGATTGATTTGTCCATGCTTGAGCAACTTTGAAAAGTATTCAAGTTGGCTGGGTTTTATCTCTCTTCTCCTTCATCCACCTAGTCTTCTAACGTGTTACTCTCTATCATACCTGCTTTGCTATAGTTTTCTCTATCTTCCGAGTTCATGAATAATCTCGTGCACGATCATGAAAAAGGGATGAGAGTTCTTGGAGATGAGCGTCTATCCCATTGGGAGTAACGCAGTTGGTATCACGCAAAGAGGAAAACTCTCGTGCTTGGAAGAGTCCAGATACGGCGGCCTCATAGTCATTCTCGTGGTACAGGATGCAAATGTTGGTAAGACAGGATATAAATCGTTTGGATTCAAGTGAGACATTTTCCACTTTTTTTCCTTTTTTGTCATTCTTTCTGTTTATATCTCTCTATCTTCAACTACCACTCAACTCTATCTCTCTAAGTCAGATGTGCAATTAAATTTATTTTAATTCACTAAGAGTAATTACTACTTGAAAAGTTTTTCTCACAGTCATTTGCGTTAGTTTTCGAAGACGGCGATGAATAGCGTGAATAAGACGTTGTGTATATTCGATTTTTGGCTGGTGGGCAAATGTATTTTTTCGTAGAAAAAAAGGAAGTTGAGCAATTACGCATTATCTGATTTTTTTCCCCTTCTTACTTCTACTTCGCCTTCTATTTTTTTTTGCTCCTTCTCGTTCTTCGTGACTATAGTTCTCTACAAGTCCAACGTTCTTACAAGGCATCTCGCCTTCACCGCCCCTGATAATGTCGTGAGCATGAAAAGTTTTTCATAGGGACGCATTAAGTTTCAGAAGAGGTGAGGGCAAAAGGGTGTCCAACGTGTCGCTTACAAATTAGATGTTATTATAATTTACGTTTTAACTTATGTACACGTGAATTTTACACATGAATATCTTGACATGCTACGAAAGTACTAGAGTACTACTCATAATGCTCGTAAGAGCTCGCGTTTCCTCACTTTTTCATTCCTTCCACAGCCACTTTTAGGTAAATATATAACATAGGGTAGAAATTTTACCCTCAAAATTCTGTTTGATACAAAAATGTACGAAGTTTTTTTGTGTGTTTGTTTAGATCTGCGAGAATATAATTGAGTCAAATCTATCTTGAGTCCGTTGTGATATTGATTGTGATGCACTATCATTTCATTGTATTGAAGAAAAAAAAAATCAGGAAAAAGCGAGTATTGTTTAATTTAGACATGATTTAATGACTTTCATTTCATTTATAACGATTGATTTCCTCGGGTTTTGATCATTTTCGTGAATTTTCTTTCATAATCCCACAGAATTAATAGCCCCATCAGATATTCGATATTTTTTTATCAAAGTGGAATAAGTTTTTGCTCCAAGTACGAAAACAATTTTTCAATTGGGATTCTTCTTTCCTTTCCGATAATATCGAAATTCATGATAGATATCTCTAGAAAGTTTTATGAGCTGCATGATGGAAGATCCACTTTTGATGATAATCGAGGATTAAATATCACATACATAATGTTTTTTCAATTTCAATGTTCATGACAACAGGTGAGGTTGGAATTTTGTTGGAAATACACTGAATCCTCCAAGGTGTATTTTCATAATTCCTTTATGAGTTCTTCCCCAAATTCGTATTCCAGGTACATTTAGTTCATTTATTTCGCTTACAACGATTGTGTTATGATATCAGAAGTGAATACTCCAAGTTCATTCAAGTTGGGTCTGCTGAACTCATCAACTGGGTAAAGACATTTCTCGTCTATCATCCGTTCTCGTTCCCTATTTCATTCTTAGTTGCATTTAATACACTCAATTATCAATCTCATCTCAATACAGTTTTTATTAGATATAATACTTCGTCTGTAGTCATCCGATTAAGTTGATAATTATTCATAGATAAAGCTGCACAATACACTTTCTTGCTACTGCCTCTTCTATTTCGGTCTTCAAATATTCTGAATATAATTCAACACAGTTTCCTACTGTTACGAAAATACTTTTGTGTAAATTTTTGTCTGTGTCTACATAATGATATTTTATCATCTACATAAAATTAAAAGAATATTTGTATCTACTCTAGTCTCACATAGTCTTTTTACTTTTTTCCTCCAATATCATCCTCATGTTTTCTGAAAATGCCATGTTTTTTTCTTTTTTTTTCACTGTACTTTTCTTTCCTCGAGCTTTTATGACGATAATATGGAAAATTCCAATTTCATTTGTCGCGCGTGGTGAGCGCGCGGTGATATTTTCTTCCCATGATTCTCCACTGTACGAAAAAGCCAGACCAGCTGCTTTCTATTATTTCTACTTTCCACAGACCTACCATTATCTATTATTATTCACATTTCATTCACAATGATACAGATTGTGATGGTGGCTTTTGCAATGATGGGATAATGTTTATACATCCAAATATTTAATGTAATTAACAAAAATATTTCTTGGATAACAATTAAGGATCCACTCTTCATCCCTCAATCACATGTCCCCAGATGAAGTAACGCTATTCTCATTCAAATCCACACAGTGATTCAGTCACTCATAGAAACCTATGAGACCATTACTAATTTGAAAAAAAAATCTATAACAATACAAAACTAGACGTAACGGCAGTGAAACGATGATTATATCTTTTGCATCCCACAATAAATTGGATCTACTCTTTCTCTATTTCATGAAGACATTGCACCCGCTCTCTGCTCTATTTATTTATATGTATATAATGTTATTGTTTATATGAAACCAATTTTCCAGTCAATATCTCGCTCTAAAAACTCATTGATCACCATGCGATAATGGATTCTTAACACAAGGCTGCTTTCATGCGGCCCCAGAGGGTGAATAAAAAATAAAAAAAGCTGAGATAAGAAGGGTAGAACAACATTGGAAAATTGCAACCACCCAGTTAAGTGCCATCGTGATGAGAAGGCGTGTTTAAGACAAGGTATATATATTTATATGTAGATATATATATGTATATATATGTATAGATATAGGTATCGCTAGATGAAACTGTGGACTTTGCGGTTGCTGTCGAGAAAAGATAGAATTTGCTATAAATCAGTTCACCACTTATCGTGCACGCCTCTATCTTTTACTATCGGAACAAGAAAACTCGATCCAAATGTGGGTCGAGCTATACCATTGTAAGAGCGTGTTGCAGCTATATTTAGAAAATGTAGTATTTGACCACCTGTTTGGTACAGTGGCATCTGAGTAATTATATCCACTATTTTCAACATGTGGAATCATTGAAAACACTGGTGTCGAATAATTCATTGTTTGGGGAAAATTCAAGTGTAATGTTAAGATGAAATAATTTTATATTAATAATCTGGAATTTATTATTCTCACTGATGTACTTTTGGTGCTTTAACAATTGTAGATCTAACTTTTGTATCATTGTTATATGAACAATGAAAATGATCTTCCATCGTTTTTACTGTGTTGTGTTTTTATTATTTGTTGAAATATGTTTTTCATCGGGGCTACAATCACGTGAACTCATCACTCTCGATGTTACACGTGTACGGATGAGAAATTGTTTCGAATTAATTTTGATGGCGTCCATTCTTTGTCATTAATTTCTACATGGCCGAGAGATGAATGAGTTGCCATCTTTTTTCCGTTTGAGTTCAATATCGAAAAATATCTGATGATTTTTCAACAAATACACATTTAAAGACTTTTCTTTGATACTATTTCACTGACAACTCAACAATGATGATATGCGCTGCTCTTATTTGATGGTGCGCAACTTTCGTTTGATTATCATCATGATCTCGTTTACAAATCTTCGATTGAATATAAAAAGCTCAATAGAAGACTGTTAGCGAATCGCCAAATAGTTATCAAATTAGACATTTTCACCACATTTGATTTCTGATACAATTATTTTCACTGTATCTTCCACATTCTTCCATTTGAAGAAGAACTGCACCAACATAATAGATTGATGCATATCTATACCCATCACCGTTGCCGATTTGTTTCTCCTTCAACGCCATCAATATTTTTCTTTTTATCTGCATTGCAATGCAGTGGAGTGCACTCCATCATTTGTCTGTTTCCACTTCTCCTTCCAGGCCATAATTTTTCTTTCTTTATTTGGATTTTACCAACTTCTTAACAAAAAAATAATGTCACAACTTTGCGATCCTTATTTCAACAACACGAGAACAAATGTATTTATCATGTATAATACGTATACCAACATAAATGTAAATGTGTTGAGGGTTGAAGTTTTGTCTGTTGAACTCTCTCACTTGTACCTATGAGATATATAGATGAATGCAATGCCAAATGCATTGTTGCAAGTTAGTTTGTTGTGCTCCACAATCACATATATATACATAGATGGATAGTGAGAGACGAAACCCGTGAGAATAAACGTGATACATTGATTTATCACAATTCCCATATCTCCCTCACCAATAAACTATATATACTTACACATAGACAAGCATTGGATACTTGGTGGAGCCGGTCAAATCGGCGCCCGGGGGAATCAGTAGACGAACTTGCGCATCAAAACCGCCGGGCACAGGGACAGAAAAACGTTTAACTGTTGGCTGCAATTTCTCTGCTATTATCGAAGCAATCATTTTATTGTCTTCCCACGTCAAGAGCTTATTTGTCGTATTTTCCTGAAAATTAAATGAGAAAAATATGAATAATATGAAGAATGTCACTCCTACCGAAAAAATCTCTCAGAACTTGCGTTTGAAACAAATATCACTTGAAGTGACGGCATTGAAACCCGATACTCATTCAAATTCAATACCAAGAATGAAAGTAACAATCTAAACTTTTATGGACCCTTTTGGTCACACAATTCAACAAAAATTGCATTGCATAATTTGCTTGAAAATTATAATTGTTATATTGATTCGTAAAGTTTGAATTTTCAGCATTAATCGATTATTCGGTAATCAACTGCTATGAATATTTCAAATTGTAGCAAAAAAATAATGAAATATCAAGCACAAGTATGCTCCCGCACATATTTCTGTATTCGGTTTGGAGGTACAGAATGCGGTAACCACACTGTCACCAGACAGGCTTGTTCTTGTGCACGGTGGACATTCAAATTCCATGTGACATGTTTTTCACGTGTATCACTTGTTACGCCAACACTCATAGCATAACCCATTCCTCATAGCGCTTTACCATGTCTGCCCATAACCCTCGTTCACCCGCTATCCAATAGTATACCGACAATCACCCTTCAACACGAAATGTCGCTTTGCAAATTCTATGTCACCGACTATTGCGGTATGCGTGACAATTTTTTGTTTTTTGTTTGTTTTTTTTTCAATTCATTCACGTCCACCAGCATAGTCATAACGTTTGACTGAACGAGAGAAATACAGGTGGCAAATTGTGAAAGCTTTTCAGATATTGAAAAAAGTGTCATGATGAAATTATTTTGTAGGTTTGGAGAATATTGATATATATATATATATATATCGATGGTTGTCTCTCATAAGGTTTATTTATCTACCAATTAATGAGAGTGTTAATTCCATTTTTTTTTATCATGCCAATATAGTTCACTGTATGAACTGATACTTAAGTAACTATTAGTTATTGCCGTGGCTAATCATGCGCCGCTGGGTGATATGTTAAATAATTGGACTGGATAGTAATACTTCGCGTGTTTTACAAGCGATTGACTGGAGTAACAACTAATTAATCGCAAAGGATATCATCAGACGCTTAGTAGTTGAATGTTTCCCGAAGTTATTTGGATTGCGATCAAGTCTATAATGTTGTGGAATGCTTCAATCTATAATATTTCCTATTTTCGTTTTTTCAAAATAATTCATTACATTTTTGTTTCATATACTATAGATTTCAGATTGGTAATCGAGGGTGCAATTGTGCCATTCGAACATAATCACCAACAGTGTATTCACTAATTGAATGTAATTCGGAATATTTCTTGGGGTGCAAACATTCGTATGATATTAAATTCATGTGTATTTTGTAATTTCGCAGTGAGTGAATTTGTAATTAATGCTCTCACAATTCTCTAGTGAGCTTTGTATATGAAATAGAATAACGCTATATTGGATGAAAATGAATAATTCAATGTGGCCTAGTTATTTATAATCAATTTTTAACAATATTCGCAAAGTGAAAAATTTGCGAAATTTTTTATTTCTCGTTTAATGCAATCGGATGATACTGATGGAGCTGACACTTTAGGATGAAAGGCGATAACGCAGATAGAAGTCAAATAAATGCAAGCTGCATTCTTTTTTCATACTTTTCTTTCTTGTTGTATTGAAATGACATGACTCAATAACTTGAAAGCATTACAGGATATTCTTTCAAATAATTTTCTGATTATTATCATTTCATTTCTCACTTCTTCGCATACTGTTTCACTCGTGCTCATCTCTATACGGAACCCTAGAGACCTCTTCACTCTATTCCAACGGTAATGCGATTAACTGTCGAGTGGTGCAAGAGGTGGGAGATGGGTTGGGTTTGCTTTCACTGTCTTCTTTACTTACGTACGGATCGCCGCCCCGGAACTTGCGTCCAAAGGGAATTATTAACGAGGCGACGATCGAACATGACTTGCACCTGATGGACGAGTGCCATGTAAAAGGGGAAATGGATGAAACTAGAATACAGAGCAAAAAAGTATCGAGTCAATAAAGAAATGATTAAATTGAAAAAGGAGGTGAATTCAATAGAGTTCGAGGATAAAAAAATCATATTATGTATTGTTTCTGAATTGAATCTGGACGGTAGAAATTTTTAGTGCACATTTTCCGCATTACTGTTGAAAAAAACATTGAAGAACTTCTACGTGTTCTTGAATCATATTGGTCGGCGTATTGTATTTGGTATTTTGACATTGATGTGTTTGTAGAGAGGATGTTGAGTTAATTTGAACATGTGTGGTTTGAAACTGTAGAGGGTAGAATTTGCGGAAGATGACGATGTACAAGGTTTGGAGTCTGGTAATTATACATTGTTGGAGCCTTATTATGATTGGACTGAGGTTGATTGTTTGTGCTTGCTTCAACGGACGAGAGTCATTGAGGGAGCTGAATCAATCTAGCTGAAAGCGTGTCCACGTTTCTATCTACGTATCATCAAATTAGCAGTATTCGTGAACAAGTCCTTCGTTTGTGTCAGTAATCGGAACGGTGATAATTAGGAAATCGAGAGGATAATGGTGAGTGCTGTTTGAATATTAAGATAAAATCAAGATCGAATTGACGTTGTAAAGAGGTTGACATTCATTCTGGTAATACTCGTTTCATTTCATGTTGTATAACTGTCATGAAATATACGAAGTCAAGAACATCTACCATGAAATACCCTCAATATTCCTGCTCAGTCAGATTGGAATGAACCATTTAGAATTTTGACATACTTTTTTTCAATCGTCAATTCAGATGCAACAAAAAAAAAGCCACACGATTGGATAGCTTTCACTATCGATTCACTTCACCTGCTGCAGAACCATTTCTTATAGACGAAATATGGGAATCTCTGGATCCCATTTGTTCATTGTTATTCTCCATTTTTTATTTATTCAAAATGATCTGCAAATTCTTCATCGAGAATTTTTATTTTAACTTGGGGCTTGCGCGAGCGCGTTCCCACCCAACAAGTAGAAAAATTTACTGCTTATGGACTTCATTTTTCAGCACATTGGACCATTCTTCTACATTTATTATTTCTCAATGATATAAATCCGCACAGAAACTGCTGGCGTAAAAACCCTTATTTTAAATAATCTAGCAGAGATTGAAAAAAAGTTTTCAATCGTTTTTTTTTCTCGGAAATTCAAGTAATACATAATTAATTTTTTTATTAATTACTCAAATTTCAATCCGAGTTCTCCTGTTAAATTCGGAATGATGTGGCATAAAAATTCGGGATGACCCATACAGTTTTTGAAAAAATAACTCGAAATTGCGAAGGGTTATTAAATTTGTTGATAACGAATCGAAACTATTCCTTTGTCTATTTCACGATAAAAAAAAATAGTTTTCCCTCGTTCTGAAATTTTTATTAGGAATACTATAACAATTTTACCGCTTGCAATTGAATATCTCGCATGAAATGGAAGTCAATTTAACATTGAGAACTCGTAACAATAAAATTCCTATCCCTCTTTTTCACCATATATATATATATTAAATTACAATATTTCGCAGTGTATGTAACATAAAATACTATTCATTCCTTTCAGTATCATAAGTGAATGGAATCAGTTGATGTTTGATTTGTATTCTCTCTGAACTTCTCATACAAGATGAAACCATTCGAGAATGAAACTTATCACCATACGAAAAAAAAATTTCTCATCAACCCCTCCATGAAACACACGAATATACTCACAATAACAATAATAATAAAAACAATAATAGTGAATATATATTCATTCGATATTGTTATGCCCCGAAAAATATTGTCGATGTATATTTTTTTGCGTACTCCCGAGCGTGAAGGAAATGCCCGGTGGGACATTTCTATTCTCAATGCAATGCCGTGTGAGCATGACTTCGAAGAGCAATAAAAAGAGTCGACTGACGACATTTCGATTTTCCGGGTGTGACTGTGTGTGTGCGAGCGTGTGCACAAGTGAAGAACGGTGAAAGATTTGCGACGATGGACTTATATATACAGTGGAACTTACGCTGCTGTAAATCGAAATGTCAGGAACACTGGGACCAGCGCACGTCAATATATAATAGCTGCCGGTCGACGAAAGCTTTGCATCGTTGTACAAGCAAAAATTGTCACTCGTCGCACTCTTTATCCCACAACTGAGACACTCAGGTTTTTGATCATTCTCGAGAGTTGAAACTCTGTAAAGATGTTGCTGTGCAGGATCGTTTTCGACAGTGGCAAGATAATACCTGTGAACACAGAAAGAAGAATCATTTAACAAAACGGATTTAGCATCAATATAATAATTTTAAAACATTTTATATTTTAATTCACTCAATTTGACGTGTTCAACCCTGATGGATGTGGGGAGTCTACTTGGGGAGGAAATGAATCTATGGGATTTAAGGCAGTCACTTCTAGTAAGAAAGATCTAATTGCCCAACGATAAACAACTTTATATACGAATGTATTTTTACATTCACCACTTTATTTTCCCATTTGTGGAGAATGTTTTGAGGTGGGGTCAAATTGGATGGAGCCACTTCGATGTGCAAAATTATCGTTGCCTTGGGGTGATATTCTGCAAACTGTACGACGTCGCGACGACGATATTTTTAGTGCTCCCCGGGGAATGAGTGCAGAAAGCATGCAGGGGAGCGAGAGATACAACGAGACGTGTTGCAAAAAGAAAAAAAAAACGGGATAGAAGCAGAGAGACAGGGAAGTGACTGGGTATATATTATTTGGTTGGAGTATTGAGCGCTTTTGGTTAGTGATAAAATAAAAGCGTAGGGGGGGAAGAGAGCAAAAAAATTCACGTTTACGTTTATTGGTCATTTTTTCTCTCGCTCACTCCTCTGCGCTCTATAACAGTTAGCTTTACCTCGTTCTCTGTAATTTCACATGATTTATGGGTTTTACCATTCGCCCCAATGGCTTGTTTAATGATGGAATTTATTTAACCAGCAATGAAACTTCGCGACATTTATTGATCACATTTAACGTATTTTTTAGTGTCATAATTGTGATTTCTACATCTGTTTGTGTTACAACATCGAAAGTGGTGTTATCTAATCAACTTGTCATACGTTGATAAATATGTGGAAGAATAATTTGTCATTTTTTTTTTTTTTTTTGATTGGCCTGTTCGTTTTCATTGTTTATTGGATAAGCTGCATAAATTTCCAGTGGTGCGTACAGACACACAGAGATGAGGCTATTTAAATCGTCGGATGCAATAAACGCCCTCACGAATCACAATGCATCCACCAGTTATTCAGCCAATTTTAGCCGCGGGTACTACACTGGCGTGTGACACGTGTACATACTTTATTGTCAATTTTACATAATGGCCCCTCTCACCCGGCTTATTCAAACCCTGTTTTCACCATTGCCATTATCCGCATCCGAAAATTAACGTTCAATCCTTTTTGTGATTCGTCAAAACAATGATTCAATCAATTTCGCACTTGAATGCCATGAAGGAATATAGGTAAATATTGAAATAATTACAGTTCATTTATCAAAATTGGGATAACCATATTTTTCGAAAAGAGTTTGAACAAAAATATTGAAATATCCAAAGGGATGTGCTAACAGAAAATAATTCAATTTATATATCTCTATTTCTATGTGTCAATTTGTGACACGCTCAACATGTGACTTCCGGAGATTCTGATATTTTCACCACGTAAAATTTTGCATCAATCTGTCAAGAGTATGACATTGTGGCGAACAAGCTAAATGGGGTAGGCTCAAGTGTTGCAAAATCAATCGCAGCATCATGCGACAATCAAAATTTGTAGCAGTCGCTTTGGATGAATTCAATGTGGCCAGTGTGACACCCCGATACATCATCCAGCATTTTAATATTCGCTAGGGTTCATTTATATATTCTTTCATGATTTTAGGAAATCTGAATTGTTACATTCATTCGATAGCGTTGAATGAACGGCGAATGTACCAGATCAGCATTGAATGATAATTAAAATATTATAATCAATTCACTTCCATTTTTCACTTGCAGATCAATTTAACGAAGAGCGGATATTTAGGTGTGTCATTGTTTAGTAATTAAACACAAATTGAACTCCTCAAACGTTGTTACTATAATTGACATGATTGCGAGAGTAATTATAGACAAAACCTTGGTTATCTTTCACTAGGTTTATCAGACCGAATATAGAGAGATGATTAAGGGAGAAGTGAACTATAAATAAGGAAGACAAAACTAACGAATAATTCTCCATATGGGATATTAATACAGCCCCGAGTCGAGTTCAAGGGAAATATTATTCTTCTTATATTATTCACAAAGTTTCAGTTCTGTTAATTTTGTTTCATAAGTTGATTCGTCTTGGGAGATATTTCGTCAACCATCCAATATGATGGAGTTCTACAAAGATGTATAGTAGAGAATGTTTTTTTTTTTTTTCGTTTTTATTCGTATGAGTACACATAAAACGAACAAATTATTACATCCCCCCTCACTATACATCGGCTTTGTTTGTTGTCGAATTGGCGTTCAGGTGCAATAGGCCAGAAGTTTTGACATAAAACTTTACGACTTTTATTATAGTTGGGGAGCGGAAAATGGTTGAAGATGAAAGATATTACGAGAGTGAGAATAGAGAGGTGTCGAGTGGTAATTTAATGCTCGATGGAAACAATGGATGAAAGGAATTTTGTGGATGAAAAGGGAATGAAAAGGGGTAAGTTTTAGAAAGTTTCAAACACGACAAGATGGATGATATCCACCGGATCACTTATGGGTGAGGATTAATTTGAACCCACGGCCCCGTTAATTCGCTTCCTCACATCAATCTTCGCGGTTACAGATGTATAGATATAGCTGTATATGAAGTCCCACCAGACATGAATGGTGGTGCGAGTGGAGCATTGTTAGAACGCGCGTTTTCGGGTCGAGATAGTGGCGTTAAAGATAACCCCAGCATCAGTGGCGCCAGGGCCTCGATGTCATTGGAGATCAAGACCTTGCGCTTCATCCAACCTCTATATGAAGACTGATCGTTTGACGGGAAATTTTCTTTTTTTCTCATTTCATCACAGTAATGACTGAGTCCAGCTGGGGCTTCATTAAATTCGCTCATTTTTAGAGAATGCTTTCATCATCGCATTATTCATTATTATCGTGGGCAAATTTTTTGTAGCATCGAATAGAAGTGAAGGTATTCGAAGGTGTCATTAATTTTTGTTAGATACTAAATAAAATGATGACGCGTGCTTTGAATTTAGTTGCCACATTAAATTTGTTTTCATCACAAGCTAGATCGTTTTTGCATTAGTGATGGGATGATAAAAATGAAACATGGAAATAGGAAAATGGTGGATGACATTAATCATATTGGGGCGAAACATTGTTGAGGTGTGAGAGTATGTGGGTGGGTCACTTTTGAATCCTCCAAACGAAGACTGATCGCTCGGGGAATCGATAACACCCTCTGGGTAATGCTATTGGTCAAACGACCCTATATCATCTTCACCATTTTTCATCCAGCTAATACATATGAATGTGATTGTTTTTGTGTATTTTTGTTTGCACTCTATCGAATTTCGAAATCATTTGACTTTTCATGAAGAGGCTTCCAATTCCATTGAATGAATTCATAACTCTACTATTGTGAATTGAAACGTTCAGCAAACGTTCAAGTAAAATCTTTATTCTTTCATTTTCTGCATCACGTTAAGCTCTCAATTCGTCTTTCTTGTCGCTATTGTGTGAGATATGTTAGTCACGTATTTCAATTCTGTTTAAAAAAATTTTCTGGTGCCAAAACGTTACGTTATACACATTAATTCTTTTATTATCTGTAATGAAATTTATCTAAATATTGTTCAGTTCATAAACGAAAATAGAAGAAAATTGCAGCATCCGCCTATATCTTGAGTTGAAGTGAATTCCAAAACGTGACATAATTGTTGATAGAATCTACGTTGGAATAGACGAATAGTTGAAGTGATGTTGTTAAACTCTTGCCATACAACTAAAATTTGATATTCCGATTTCGTAAAAATACTCACGACGGAGAGGACAAACTAGAGAGGGTGAGAAAGCGAGTTAATAGTCGGGTATTCTGAGTAATTACTTTGACCCGAAAGTAGAGTTGATATAATTCTCAGCAGTCCTGCTATAACCGTAGGTGGTATTGGGGTAAAATCAAAATTCAACAATGAAAATTAATAAAATCATAAAGCCGAATGTATAGAAATTGTAATTCCGATAATTGTATTCAATATCATCACACAATTAATGAAATAGAGGAGGAATAATATTTAATTAAAAACTTTGTGACAATATTATTCAAAGTAATTGGAATATCGTACAGTGGAACTTTGAAAAAATTCAAAGCGAGTCTTTTCAAATAAGAGCAAAAAGAAGTGTAAAATGTGTTGCAACAACGATTCTACTTCCCTTTTGTTCTCACCATTTGCACGCCCCGTTTCCTCGTCCTCTCTTTAAACGACATTGTAATGGTCTCGTGGACTTGGTGCTAACCGTACAGTTTTCGTGTTAATTGAATTCCATCGCGTGTGTGCGAATGTAAGAGAATCCCGTAACGGGCCCGGAGCGGATTATATTCAGCCAAGGAATTTTTTGAGTTAGAAACGTGACATACTAAAATGTTGCTATCAAAGATATATATGAATCTTGAATAAAAAACATTCCTTTTACTCTCTAAGATTGGTATGATTGCGCAATAAACATATTTATCATATGAATAAAATTGGAAGATAATATATCCGGTTTTAAAATCTCTTAACGAAAATGAATTCAAAAAGATAAAGTTTTAATTTCCAGGTGCAATTGTCGTGCTAATGCAATGACTTTTGATGTTTGTGATGCTTTCTTGCATTCAATTATTTTCACAATAGTAAAAAAAAACCCCTGTGAGGTTGTGAAGATCAGATATTCAAGGGCTGAGATGGATTTCAGTTGAATATTTTGTTGGATAGGGGTAGAATTTGAGATTATCAATCCATTTTGTGTCGCTAAAGAAACATAGAGAAATGCACTTTCTATTTTTATTTTGTTTGATTGAATTTATATGGATGAACAAAAATGATGGGAACTGCTCAACACATCCACTTCAACATCGATTGTTCATCAAGTAATGTAGACCTATATAGAAATTGTATACACTGGTATATAGTTCAATACGTATGAAAGGTTTCCATCGATAACATCTGTTGTGTTTGAAACACTTTGTTAATTCTTGCTTTTGTTTCGTGGAGATTTAATCAATACGTGCATGTGCCATTGTGGTTCGGGATTGGAAGAGAACATTGAATGTTATCTGCACGTCCATTCGTTATCATTTTTTTAGTGTTTATATTTTCTTTGGTGTTTTCAAAGTCACTCTTCATTTTCGTTTAGAATGAAAAGCAACGATGTTATCGCGATGTCTTTCAATAAAATGGATAAATTAAAGAAAATACGTGGAAATGTTTATTGAATTCATTTCTGATGAAAGCCCGATACGCGTAGCTGAAGAATCGAACGTAAGTGTCAGCGATGATCAGACTTCAGCATTGCGGATTGAATGAGCCACCATTCCTTTTTCAATGTCAAAGGTTCCTGTTGATGAGTACAAAATTTTCGATATGTGCACATTTAACTTTGATCATCATCTCTGCCAGCTCACAATCAATATATTGTATCAACTTCGAGTGTCTGTTTTGAATCACCATTGTGATTCTGGTCGACGAATATTTAATTAGTAAATCATTAATTCAATAGAAATTCACGAACAGTATTTTGCGATTGAAGAAACGATGTATGAGGTCTTAGCAAATTGGCAAGAGAAGTATGGTGTGACAAATGTACAAACTTTCTCATGAAGGGTCATATAACCATAAGGAAAAAAGAGAAGAAGAACAGCACGAGCGACAAGAAGGAAGACAGGGAAAGAGGAGAATTGTATAAGTCATGCTTTCAGGACACTACGTTCAACTTTCAATTTGATAGTTTCCCAATTAGTTCGTTGGATTGTCAGCCCATTTGTACGTAATTGATGATCTTCATCGGTTGGATGCAAAATTTGAAATGAGAAATTCCGTGAACGCCATCGTTTCGTTAATTATCTCAGGACTTTTGTGCAAGGAACAGGAACGAGCTATGTTGTGCTCCTAAAAATTAATTTATTAACTGAAGTCAAAACTTTGTCATCCAGTTGAATCTTATGGATGTTCGTCAGCATTTGCCGTTGACGCATTTATTCTATTTACTCATAATTCAATTAACTTGTTACACGAACAAGCTAATTTTATCAATACTTCATGTCTATAAACTTGATAAAGTTTGTATGTTAAACACCAACTTTGTGTGACACATTCAATAGGAGTCAAAAAGATTAATTATGTTCAAATTGAAAATGAGATTAACGAACTTCAGGCGAAGCAGGATGGAAAGTGAAACATTGCGAATAACGATAGCTCTTGCCATCAGAACATGCTGACACAATTACGTTAATTACGATAAATATATACGTATGTACTTACACAAGAGAATTATTTTCGTCCCAGCCAACAATTTCAGTAACAACAAAGGTACCAGAAGTTAAAGCTCGAATCGTTGATGCATTGCTGTTTGCGTTTGTTACCATCACTAAATGCGACCAAGTATCATTGTCCGATTGTTTCTGGGGTAAAATCAAGAGAAATTCTGCTCCACTGCGACTAAAACGTGGCGATGAGAATTGCTCAACCCAACCATGTTTTTCCTCATACATCAATGCCTACAAAGGACCATAATCCATTAATACGGTAACATTGTATAAATAAGAGAACATATATTAATGTTTTGAAACAATTGCATCTAGTCATAGCAGTAAGGAATTTGTGAGTCTTTGAGAAACTTCACGCGGTTTGTGTCTGTTTGTTTGCTTCTTGTTTGTATACAGTTTAATATACTCACTGTATTGTATTGCGAACTCTCGACATCGTACAAATGGAAATGCGCCTGGTTTTGAATTCTGTTCATCCATGTGGCTGACACAAGGTTTTCAGTTGGGAAGGCAACTGCCGCAAGAATACGCTCAGAGTGGGTCAGCTCGGGTGGTTGTTTAATCTCCGTTAGGACGACATCGTTACCTTCACTCGACACAACTTGTTCGAGATTTACGTAATACAATTTTACCGTAGGATTTGTCGTGCCACTCTGTGAACAGCAAAGAGAAAAATGAAATTATTTTGAGTTATGGTAGACAAGTTCCATGGTCTCAATATGACTGTTCTTATGGAAGATATATATGTTACAAAATGTGGTTGAACGTATATGAAAATAAGTGATATTCATGCAGGAGCATTTCGTGTCTGCCTTAATTTTTGTTTATACTGAAGTCCAATGTTTATATACAATTAAATCTTTGTAGAATTGCTTAAGAAAAAGTTCTCATCCTGCATTTTATAGCTTTTTGGGAGTGTGTATCCATTATTTGGCCATTCTCTCTAGCACAATGTCCATGTAATTGCCAGTTAGAACCTTTACTATCAAAACGAATTCTAATTATCGGATTGAACACGTCAATGTTACCATTGAAACCCTGTGTTTTATGGATAATTTTTTATAGTGATGCTGCTAACCGACTATTTTGCTAACATTTCCAGAATAACATTGAAGTGTATCCCAAGAGTTCTTCTTCCTTGCAAAATTCATGGTGTTCGTCCGATATTCTTTTATACCTGCAGATTTGGTACATTTGTATATTTCTTCTAATTTTTCAATTTTCAGTCTCAATTTATACTGGGAGAGGAAATTTCAAATGTATGTGATACAACGACTTGTCGGCCTCAATTATTTCCTTCCTTTCTTTTTATTGCAATAGACTGCCATGGGCGAAACAGAAGAAAGGCAATTGAAAAGTAATGTCACTAATTGGTGTAAGCGACTGACAACTTTTTCACGGTCCAAGAACACGTTGGAAGTTATAATGTCTGAGTACCATTTGATTGGATTCTGATCCTTGACAACATGTGGAATCTGTAATTGCTATTAAAACAAGGATGGGAAGTGTGTGGCGTTATTGATTCTGACGTTTGAGATTATTAAGAGAATTGACGATGCAATCGATTTCTTTACGCTCTCAAAGATTGAATTAACTCAAAATTTTCCATATGAAAAGTTTGAAGTTCTGTGAGTTTCTACATTCAAAATCACGAACGTAAAATGGTTTCAGTTGGATGTATCACTAATGATAGGATCGAAAGTTATCTTTGCTCAGTTTTCCATTTTCTATATTCAAGAGTTGACGAGCTTATGTTTGTAAAATTGACTTCAGCTATCCGCATCTGGGATGTTCAGGATGATTTCGTAGTTCTCTCAGAACATTCTGGAAACCCCGCCTAAACATTAATTAAAAGTTAACATGTTCTCGTATCGACACCAAGAATTCTGAACGTTCGATTATTATACCGAACGCACCGTAAATTTATGATTAATGATGGTAGTTATGAAAACTTTAATATAAAAACCTGAATTTATCAGGTTTCTATATAGAAAAGTCCAGTTGCAAAAAAAAAGTGAGTTTTGAATAAACGTTTCTGGCTTCATGATATACAGCAGCTGTGACGACTTGTGAAGATGAAGAGGTAGTGAAGGAACAACAAGGGTAAGGAGAATGAAAACCTCACGCAGGAAGAAAGGAGGAAATAATTATAGGACTTATTATTCCTAGTCCATAATGAGTAATCAAAAACTTCTGTAAAACTTCTGCCCAAGTTTTTTTCAAATCCTCATTTCCATTTCGTAATCTCTACCAATAGTAGATGTGTATTTTCATCGTCAAGTAATGATGAATACGCAAATAATAAACCGCGTGCTTATCCAGTCTAACAATGCAGAATGATTATGGTTTCTAATGATGAAGAAGAACATTTGTGAAAACAATTTAAGTGATGATGATTAAATCAATTATAGTAGATTGCATTATAAAAAATTCCAATCAAAGAATTACTGATTCTTCTATTCTCAGTCTGGGGATATATTCCAAATATTAGTATCATTATTTCTGAGAGACGGAACATTTTCGTCAGATATTATTGTCACCATCTATTTCAGATGTCCGAAATATCTTTGATTTATTGAGTATGACTTTACACAATTTTTTTGTTCTCATAGGAAAATGATGATGGTCTAACATAGAAACATAATGTGACATTTGTTCACATGAAGTCTATACATTCCGTTAACGTGGTTTGCATGTGGCGGCTTTAATCGAATCGTTAGGATTCGCAACAACCCACAGGAGAGAATAATGCACCATGGTTCAGGCGACTCTGACAGTAATATAATCCCGCGGCCACACTCCATTCCCATGAGTTGGTCGCGCTTGTGCACATTCAAGGCTCCGGCGTTAAAATATATGTGTACATATATATGTAATGTGAGTCTGAATTATTGATCACAAATCACGTGTGAGTTGAATAAATGATTGTTTTAATCATCAATTGTTATGCTGAGAAAATTTTACTTGTGACACATTTGATTTTTGCTCGATTGACCTGTTCATTGTACTTTGACTTTTTCCGGCTGGGGAATTTATATGTGGTGAGTGTTTTCATCAGGATTGGGTGCGATATCCTGGATAAGCTATGAAACGGGTTCTTCAGTTCCGCAGGGACGATTTTAAAGCTGGATCGTGTTTGAACGAAGAGCGATTTCAACAGAGAGCTCACTGGATGAAAAATGATACAAAATTGAAGTGGACAGCTAACAGAGTCATGCGCCGATTTTTGTGTCACAATCCTCAACATTCATGAAAGCTGATAGTTACTGTCGCATCTCGAATGTATCTGAAGTTAGATTATTTGATTTTTCGATACGGAAATTTTCAGTTGGAAGCTCCGGCGAAGGCGAATGTTATAAGTGTTTTTGTAAGACAGCGCTGAGCTATAATTATAACCAATTGGGACTTTAGTGGCTTTTTTTTCAAAAATGATTCTTTGCAACCAATTACTGCGATATTCGGATTGAATATTCAAGCAATAAGAAATTTTGGTTTCTACATAATTCATGGAATACCACACTGCCATGTAATAAATACACAACTATTTCTCTTCGAGATTTGTTTCCATTCGTTAGATGAATATAATTATCTACGAAGTGAAGTCAAATATTTAATTAACACTATTTAATCACTATTGGCTTAGTGAATCTTTTTCTCACTATTTCTTTACTGAAACAATGAGCCCGGGTGAATAATGAGCAATTGTGGTGACTTCGAAGGTGTAGAGAGAGTCATTCATTTATGGAACTTCCTGCGGTGTTAAAAGAACAAAGTCGGATGAATATTAGTTGTTGGAACGATATGGAAAATCCGCAACGGTACGAGTCTCTGTGGCCTCCATCTGTTTTTCATCCACTTCACTAAATTTCCGACTTCCTTGTTGGTGTGTTCAAAAAGTTTTTTTATTGAGTTGAAGCTGTAACGTCGATTTCTTCTTTTCATTATTGCCATGTTCAGGCCATTACATGATAAATTGTCGAGTTAGTCGAATAGAATGGAAAAAGTTTTATCGTATCACACCAGATCGCGAAACATTAAAATAAGACATGAATATTGTTACTCCGATTTGTTGGGAAAAGATCATTTTTCAATTGAAAATATCAAGAGTTACATTCGAGTAAGAAACTCCAATACATTGCAGTCTTTCCTTCTTATGACCTCACGATGTTACGAATTTTTCTATTTCTACGACCTGACTTCAATCCTAAATCCCGAAAAATGGACTTGAACTACTTGATGCCTTTTTTTGCTTCCTGGATTTATAGTGAGCGTATTTACCTGTACTTGATGATTATTCATTCTTATCTGACACTTTAAATAATTGATATGAAAATCGATGAACATTTTCATGGATTTTAATCATTGACCTATCATTAATTCATTCGTAACAGGAAGAGGCTTCACGGAACGTAACTTATTGGTAATTAAAAAGTTTTGTCGACCATGAATATAAATTTCTTGTTCAATTTCTTTGAAAGGCAAAAGATCAAGTGTATACACATCAAGTAAAATTTCATGTCCGCTGTTAATTCCTTTTCGAACATATGACGAATTTAATAATCTTTTAAAAGTCTGAATTTTTTTTTTGACTATCCAGAATCCTTATAATCAATAAAAACTCAAATTTTACGTTTGATTGAGGCTAAATAATACCATCAATTAACTATTAAAATGAAAATGTATGGCAGTGTATGCTCATCGATGATTCAATTCCAATCAGTTCAACTATTTGTTCAAGAATATTTGAAATAATATAGAGTTGAACGTTGCAAGAGAATGTTTAATGTCGCAACGATTGTAGACGTTCGTCTATATTTGATTATACTATTTACTCTTCTATATCGTATCTCCATCGTGTACAATTTAAAATAAACTGATGAAGATGTGAGTACTTATATGCAAAAGGGGTGACATTGACCCCTCGTTTGGATAACATAAAACATTAATATCCAACGAAGCGATGTGAAAATACGTCAAAAGACAATTTGAACGATAAAGTAATGGAACGGCTGAATTACGCGGTGAAAAATTGCAAGGATTGCCATAAGAAGGTAAAGTGGTCCCAGGCGTCCACTTGAGCAGATAGCAATTGCTATACCTGAGGACGTGTGAACCCCGTAGATACTTCTCTTTATGACGGTACCATCCATTCAATAAAGCTCTGTCACCAGTATCTTCCGTGACTATGAATTTTTTTGATCAATATGAAAGGTCGTATAAAATGATTCATTACATGAAGAATATTCTGTGTATCGCCTTGCTGTGACGACGAGAATTTATGTGAACGAAAGTTTATGGTTGAATGTTAATCTAGGTAGAGAATATAAATCAATAAACGTATTTAAACATTTTGAATTCTTGATTGCGTCACCTGTTCAAATTATTATGTAGTTGGCAAGTCACGAGAACATCCTAATATATTTTACCCCTTGGATTCTATAATGTCGGACTCTTGTCAATAAGCTGAGAAATTTCTGCAAGCCGAATGAAAGAAAGTTGATGCTTATTTTCGTAAAGCTTCGAGAAACATGTCGTGATTATCTGAACCAGTAACTTCTATTAAACAATTTTATCACACAAATGAATAATGGGCATGTTCGATCAGTAATTGGAAAATTTTTAATTAGATTATTAGATTGTTTGAAAATTGTTGCAATTTGTTTATTGTGTGATTTAGGTGTTACGAAAATGAATGGAACGAATGTTGATGAACTGATGTCATACATGTGAATGTGAACGTCTTGTATGATTGATATTCACAGTAATCAAGTCCTTATCAGTAATCTAGTCGTTTAAGAAAGAGAACTTGATTCAAAATTGCGAGAATTTTTGTCATTGTTTAGAGCTGATCACCTTGGCATTGAGAAATCGAGACAATTTTGCTATCGTCCAATAAGTCAGGATATCTGATGCCAAAAAATCAAAAGTTACCCAATCAACTCCATATCCATAAAACATTTTTACAATTAGAACCGGCTTAGAAGATTTCATAGTAGAATCCCTTTCTGGTTGATTCAAATTATTATCGGATGATTAGAACTGTTGTTACGATTCTGAAAATCATATTGCACATCATAAAGACTGTTTTGACAACGTTCAACTATTAGTAACCAATATTCATGACAATATAATGAAGCATTCAATAACTTTCATGTTATAGTGCCTTTAAAATTTTACAAGTCACCATTCTGTTCCTCATTCGTTACGAATATTGTACGTATTTGAATTAGGTTTGAGCCGAAAAAAATTATTTCCCCGTCCTCAGATTTCGATCATTGAGTCCACTGTTCATCACTATAGCATACCAGCACGTCACTTTCATCACCAGACCAAGAGAAATTAAATGATGAAAATATTTAATTCATAACTAGCTCATAAATAACAATGAATTCTTGCGGATTATACATTTTTCAACAATATATGATGCGTGTAAAAGTGAACTCGATCATAATAATGGTTGAGATATTGTAAAGAGAAAAAGTTTGCATAAACCAGCGGTTAAATTATTTATCCATTATGCACAAAAATCATTTGGAGCGTACATTATCCTTTGGTGAATAGAATAGAGGAAAAATTAAAATAAAATTTCAACTGCTTGTATATATGCATCATACTTTTTTATTATGGTTTTTTGAATTATCTCTTGAATTTATTTTGGTTCCCACGTTAGTTTATGCATAATAAAAATCCACTAATTGGTAAGAGGATCCAGTTAATGGGATGTGTGCGTGTTAATGCTGATATACTTGAAGGATACCAAAGTGAAGCGTGTTATAACATAAAATAATATGTCACATGAAAAAAATATGAAAATAAAGTCGAATTTTTTTGTACCATGTTATATAATAAAGTTGAGTGTCACTCGCGGGCAATGAAGAAGTCTCTTAAAGTCTAAAAAAGTACATGAAGATCATGAGTGAACGAAGCAGAGACATTAAATGGAAAAGTTGACTTTATTGAAGTATATATATGTATATATATGAATATAAGTTGAACGTTATATAGGATTTAGCGCGTGGAAAGCTTGTTGTGAGGTAAAAGACTGGAAACTAAAAATTTTACGTGTTCATATGTGTATGTATAAATGTAGGGTGTGTTGGGTTCACGCACATGACAAAGACTCAAGAATATCTTTAACGATGCGACATGTGTTTCGGGTATATTTTCCATTTACGACATGAACCAAACAATGTCACATGAGTGCTTTACGACAAAGAATGAAAAATACCACACGAAAGAAATGTAATAGTTGCTCTCACTATTATTGTATAATATGTATACGTGTATACATTGCAGTTAGTGTGCGGTTCTGTTCACTAATACAAGAAATAAATTCGAGCACAAGAAACATAAAATTTGGAATGAAAAGAATTATAACCACCTAAACTCCTGTATATAGTCATGTACAATGGTTCAAATGTACCATAAAAAAGATTAAAGAAAAAAATATCCATGGGCAATTTCAATTTTTTTATTTTATTTTTCCTCTCTTATTTTTCTCTCGTTTTTTTATTTTCAACGAAGGCCATGAAATTTCTTTATTCAGTGATAAAGTGGGAAGTGCCGGTGGTGGAAAAGAATTAGAAGGAAAAAAAATATACATAAAAAGAGTTGGATTATCGGATTCAGAATTTCGTCCGCAGCTTTGAGTTTAATCATCAGGCTTCATGCATAAGTAAATTACATTTTATGAAAGAGAAAAACAAAAACAAAAGTAATGTTGAATGGGAGGGAAATAGGGATATTTATAATCTGCCTTTGATGTATGTGGTTGTGAGCTCCTGAAAAACCTTGTAGAAATGATCTAGATGAGATGAAATTGTTTTTTTCTTCCGTAAATTTCTCTCATCATTTTGTTGTATTGGAATTCTCGCATTTAATCCATCGCAATGCACATCAATGAAAACGAAGAATGGGGTAGGGTGAGATAGCGATTGGAAGGAATGACAGTAATTGAGTTGTGATCTGAATCGCAACGTGAATATATTAAGATTCACTACTTTTTTATATCATATCACACTAGTCGATGAAATTGTTTTGGTTGATTGAATGGACAGTATAGAAAGTTTAAGGTTTTGCCGATGTGTGGGATTTTTTGATAGCATTCATTTTTTAACCAACATCTTTCCGGCTTAGTCTGAATAGACAAAAGCTTATGAAAGTTCCATGATGACAATGTAATTTTCATCCAAATTTGCATGGTATGAAACCAAATTCTCGCCAATGATTCATCTGACTATTCAGTTGGTCTAATTTTTTGTACTACTGGTCAGACTTAGGTACGGGTTTTACTACTGAATAGAGAATGCATCTAGAGAAAACTTTTAAACAGTGGCACATCAACATACGATTGAAGGATTTTGAGAAGTGGCAACTCTAGTGTGATGTTTTTAGCAAACGAGTCGACTGTCACCAACATGATCAAATCTCAATGCGAACAGAAAATTTTATTCCCTCGATATTTCCTGCATATTTAACATTATTAGAATCGCTGAAAAAAAGGTTCTTTGCATGTTGTTTGCAGCAGCAATTGAATTGGTTTAATAATGCCACCAGATTCATTATGAGATGTTTAATAATTTAATATTGTATACGAATATTTATTTGAGTATATTTTACCTTCGGATAGTGAATTGGAATAGCCGATGTGTATTGAAATGATAGGCTGCCGGGAATCCCATAGAATGGAATGCTCATTAGTGGTGTCTTAGAGTCGTCAAAGTATCCAAAAGCCATTTTTCTTCCACTTGGCGAAAACCACAAAGCTTTATTCGAGCTGAAGACTTCCTCTGGAAACAATAAATTAAAAAACATAACAAATTAATTGGCGATAAAATTTAATGATATACTTTAAATGGATTTTATCTTTCGCAACAATTGATCAAGAAATGAGAGAATATGTTCGTGTAAATCCGATGGAAATGAAATGAAAACATTTGAATTATTATAATGAAGTCGTTACTACTCTTTAAAAAATTATGAGCGCGATATGATGAATATTTGCTCGAGAATATACAAATAATGAAAAAGAGAAAAAAACTGCGATAATATGGTTTGATGTGGAAGATCGAAGCGAATGTGCACGGTTGGGTAAAAGCAGAGAAGGGAATGTTAGAAAATCGATGGCTCTCAACGTCTTTGTGAGGGTGAAAAATTGCGCGGCGAACACGCAAAAAAACTAGAGGTGTTGAGAAAGCGGCTTCTGTCTGTTGCCATTTCTTGGAATTTCTCGAGATTCTTGAGGATCAACGAGTTGAAACTGCAGAATTTCTCATAACAATAACAAAAAAGAAAACAAACTATACATAAAATCGATGTATAACAACAGTATGTTTTTTTTTTATGTAAATGTAAATATTTTTATTTATCATTGGAGTACCAGAACAAACTGCGTCAACTTTCATTATGCAGATAGATCGGATAATGATTAGTGCATGAAGTAAAAAAAATTTCAATAGTGAGAATAGTAGAGCATCTGTTGCTTGGGTCAGACCCGTGAATAACATGCAGCTAAATATGCGCGTCTCAAGCATTCAGAACTCTCTGCCTGATCAGATATTGGTATTCAAAGTCGAATCGTAAACAGCAGTTGCGTGTCGCTTAAATACTTCAAGTGTTTTTTTGTACATTTGGAAAATTACGGAATTGCGTTCATGCTTGGAATTCGCCTTTTATTTTCTATTGTTTCGTGGTCAGAAACCCAATGATCTTTCCTATCTCTCTGCTGGATTCTATTGAATAAAATAGAGCAAAAACAATAAAGGAAGAAAAAGTTCAGTTATCTCTGCTCTTCGATTGAATTTCAATCCATCTCTTATTTCTAGTTCCGTTATTAGACTTCGTCCATAGTAGAAATCAATGATTGGAATCATCGTTACGTGATAACATTTAGTTGATTTTCTATTTTATTTTTTTGTTTATATCGTCAGAATGAAAATCAAATTCTAGGTCAGGAAAAGCAGCTATCTTGAACGGTCTTTAATGCACGGTCCATCTTTAAAGACAATACCTCAGGGTAGAATTTAGTGCCGCTTCTGGCTCCCTCTATATTCTTGTATTGCCTTCATCATTGTCCAATTGAGTATTCGCTCTATTTATTATTTATTCAAGAGCCGCAGGAGAGATGGTCTTGTCTTGAGAGACAGACAGTTAGTTATCTGGTGGAAATGTCATATTACACCACGGATCGACTATTTGAACTATTTCCCAAGGGTATTGACCTTTGTCGTTGTTAAACCGATTGTATAGGCACTTCATATGAAAATAAAGGAATCTATGACCATAAGAAAAAGATATTGAGGACTCAACTTTATTATTTCCCATCATTTCCATAAACTCAAATCTTCTTTGAAAAAAAAAATCTTACCACGTGTACAAAATGAAATAATTCGAATTTTTTTGTCTAATAGTCTAAACTTTTCAGATTTATTTCTTGCGCGAGTAAATTATGCCAATGATTTGACTGACATAGTGTATGACCTTCAGATATCGAATCCGCGATGGTGCTTTTGGTTTTGAGAAGCTCTAAAATCGTCACGGTTCGTCCACTTTTTATTGAAGATTTTCTATGCATTGAATTCGCCTTTAGGCGACCGTTCATGTATTGGAAGAGACCGCATCAAAATCCTACTCGTGGTTCTGTGGATTAATCCGGATGAGCAGACTGCCAGATGCTCAGCTGGTGCTTCATTTCATTCAATGCAAAAAATATATTTGAGGAAATGTTTTCATTATATTGGACAAGATAAATTATCTACAAGATTTTATATTGAGAAATCTTTCAGCGGTTAATTCGATGTTGTTTCCTCATGAAGTTGCTGTTATCTCTACCCTCATATAGAAATTCATCGCATAAAATATTATGAGCTCTAAAATGTGCTATGGAACAGTATTTTCAATGACGAAATTAAGTAGATTAATCGTTTTTATGTCAGACCCTATTGACGAAAGTGTAACAACGGACTGATGCAACTCCACTAGACATCATTTTTCTATTTAATGTTTGATGGCTTTTAGTTTCTGCTCAATATTGTGACTATTTTCAATATTATGTGAATGGATGTTCCGTTCCAATACTAACACCAGAATTGAATTGGAGTAAAAAATGTTGCCAGAATTTATCACTTTTTCTTCTACCTATTTTGTCATGAGAACCCAAATTTGTGGAAAGAAGATGTCTCATGGAAATGTTTCATAAAGCACTCTATCACTACGAATCTCAAAATATAACTCCAAATTTCATTTCACCAGACTCATATTGCCTCTCAGACCGGATAGAATATGTTTGCGAATAAATTTAATTCTTGCGTCTCCCTTAGGGATGAATTTGATACCGAATTCAAATACGAAATTCAGGATCGAAAGGAAAACAAAATATGATTATATTTACTCTCTGTTTACAGGATGTCCTTTTCTTACATTGAAAATATGCAAAGAAAAAGAGAATTTGCTTCAAATGAAATTTATTATCGAGATATAGACATTGGTACGCATACAAAACTAGTTGGCGACCAATATTTTATGAAAAAAAAAAATAAGCAAACTCTGTCACCAACAGATAAAGTAAATATTTGGCATTGAATTTCAATTTAGTAAATTAATTTCATATCATTCACTATCGTTTTTATTTTATTTTTTCTTTTTCTATAGTTTTGTACATAATAACTTCGATAAAAATTAATTTCGTCGCTACCTCTTTTGATTTCATTACGAATTCTATTCATTTTGATATGAAATATGTAGAGCTACTCAAGTACCTACTGCGTTTTAGTGGGTGTTTAAACGCCGTGTAACTTTTCTATGGATAGTTTAATGTGATTTGACTTAAATTTCTAATGAGGTGAGTTTTAAGCAAAGTTTAGAGATTTTATGGAATTACAAACACCAGAAAATTTCTAGAGACTTTTTCAGTCATATAAAAGTTACGAAGTATCATTTTTCGTTTTATTAAAATACACATTTCGAAGAAACCTCATCACAACTATTTTTTTATCTGCTCTTATCAGAACACAACGCGATCACATTTCAAATGAGTTCATCGCTTTTTTGACCGTTCCAATGGCTAATGAATATATCTAATGAGCGAGTCAAAAAAAACTGACAGCTGAGAATTAATTCGAAAATTTCTGACTACTGTCCGCAAAAAGAAGCGTCCACTTGCACATGTCACAGGTCTCATAAAACTTGATGAGTGATTTCCAATTATATTTATACTACAGTTTGACTTTCATAAAAAAATGAAAGGGAAATGGACGATTTGATTTGCGTTAATTGGTAGATGAAAATTCAGGCATGATTGTGCACCGAATTTCTGCTTCCTTTTCTTCTCTATTGGTAGAACGGATTTCACCCATTGATCCCTCGGTGAGAGCATACGAGTAGTTGAAGAGCCCGATATTTAAATATCAATTGTGGAGCTTATTAGCGAGCAGAGATTTGCGCCTGAACTCTTCTGAAATCCCCTCTAAGAAGCTTTATTATTTGCTCCCTCAGTGATCACCGTTCGCACAATAAAGTAAACCATTAGACATCAACTTTTTGATGAATGCGTAGTTATAGATTTCCTACTTGTGAAGAATAATTGTGTGTGAGTCTGGAATTTTTTTGCCACCCCAAAACTGAGTTTGCATTAATCATAGAATTTATACATTCCCATCTCTAATCCCCGTGTGAATTTTACCCCATTTCCATTCATAACCTTGTCTGGTTTCTGAAGCTCAACTTCCTAAACGAACTTTACAGATTTTTTCCTGCTAGTCAATTTGAATTTTAACTTTCAATATTAAAATCAGATATTCATTCCGATACAGGATTAAGTTTTCTTGTCTTAATCGTACGATCACAAATGATCGAAAATGTCCTGTTATTCAGAATTAAATACACGAAAGAATAAATTCTACAGCACGTTTACGTGTAGTTATTTCCTCTATCTTGTAGCCGTGATAAAAAAACAGTGCAATCATTTTTTTCCTCGCTATTTTTGTTTTTGTCTTTTTGTTGAACATGACACGTAGTCGTTTTATCGAGACACGTGCAACCAAACCACCCAGTGTGCACAGCGACGAGATGGGAGAAAGTCCGCAGGTATATCTTGAATTTTGCTGTCGATAGAGGATTCTCCTTGGGGATTCTCAAGAGACGCGGAAAAAAAAACAAAACAAACTAACAAAAACAAAAATATAAAAACGCAAGAGAAAAGCGCTGGAAGGATTGTGAGAAAGCAGTTTTTAAAAATTCATTTTCTTGAACATTATATATTTTCCACGTGGACGAATGAGCAATGTTTAAATTAAACATGTCTACTTATATATAGAAAATATTATACTCCGCCTTTTCTCGATTTAATAATGAATGAAGAACAATAAAAAGTATCCAGATATCTAAAAAAACTGAGGCAAAATCACAAAAACTTTGGTGTTCGCACAAAAATAAACAAAAATGTAATCTTAAAAACATATGAGCAAATTTTACCAAAGTATTTTAGCAATCACTAGGAAACAAGGTGAACATGAGATGAATTAATCACTAATCGTTAGATTTTTATTACCGTATTGGTCAACTATATTTTTACACAAATCTTCTTGGAATTATCTAGAAGGGTTCCGAATTTTGTCTGATCGAACTTCATTACTACACCACTGAGTTTATAAACGTGCGTTGAATCAATCCACGATGAGAATTCAGTAATTATTGGTAACCAAAGAGTTTGATGTAAACATAGGTGCGCGTTCAATTGTTTCAATACGTGAATGAAATAAGCTGGTAGTGATCAGGTAAAACTAAACAGAAGAGCAACAGATGATCGCAATCAGTATAAAAAGTTCACAAAGCTACTTAAGGAATTCGTAAAATTAATAATGCTAGATTCTATGTGAAGGGTAATTTTCTTTAATTGTGAGTATCAATCAGGGGAACAAACCAACAAAAAAAAAACACAAGAATTTTATTCCCATTTCTATTTTCAATACACTGATAATTTGCTACTTTTTCTACTATATTTTCAGAAGTGTGATGTAGTAGAAGCAGTTGAATATACTTTTATTATCAGACCATTACTCCGTTGAACGAAAATAAAAAGTGAAAAAGACGAACAGAGAAAAGAAACTTTCTGAACGAAAATGCAACGAGTCAAACTTTTTCCATTTCGTACGATCCTGTTAATTGACCGTTTTCTAGGATAGAAAGTCCCAACGGGATGATGCTCACGAGAAGAAAATTGGGCGAATACGAGAGTGTAAAAGCGGAGATGGAAATAGTTCATGGACTTTTGGAGCATATCTGCGTGATGCAACTCAGCTTATACATAGTTAAATATTCGACGCCTCGACTCGCGCTCCAATACAGAAGGTAAATTTATCCTTCTCCCATAGTAAACTTGGTATTATGCGCACTCAAGCTTCGTTTCACCGTACCCCCACGTTGATGTCGATTCATGAATGTGTAATATTTAATCCCCAAATAAAAGAAATAGAGAAAACGCTGTAAACACAAATTTTATTTCTTTTTGCTTACCTAAACACATAGAAGGAAATGGCGTCAATTCAATATTAAGAAAGTAAACAAATTGATCAATTTAATGGACACAATTTATCTGGAACTTATGAATTGAAACAAAACCAAAACGATTGAGTGTGCACTATCATTGTTCATTCATCATTATAATTAATTATTCAGAAGCCATGTATGTATATACATTAATCTAAAATGAGATGTGAAGGACGATTTTTTATTGTCATAATAAATATTAACAACAACCAACTTTGCAATACAACCGAATGGAATATTTCTACCCAGAACATTTTTATATACAAAATTACGTTCATAATGTATAATCTTAGCACTTTGTGAATTACATTGTGAGAAATTCAAATATCAGAATTATTTTGTGACAATGTTCAGAAATTAATGACTACAAATAACTGAATTGTTAAGATGATTTATGCGGAAAATCATTTATTTGTATTGAATAGATTAAAGTGGAAAATAGAAAATGCTTCGAATTTCTATCTAAATAACTATATAACTATAAATATGGACATGATCTACAACTCATGTGGAACATATGAATTACCGCTGCTATAGGATTTCGACGTGGTGCACAATCCAGCAATATATATACATAGATTATTATATATGTATGTATATGTGACTGTAGCCAACATGAATGGATTCAAACATGGTGGTGTACCAAGTATATATGAGTTTCGTTGTGGTAAAGTCCATACAGAATTCGTATGGCGCTACGAGATATTACTTTGATCATAATAAATATATACCAGAGGCAAATACGAAATATTCATCGGTAGAGTGAGCACAAACAGGATTTACCGTGGCAAACTTTTTGCAATAACCTTGCAGTTATTCATCCTTCACAAAAATGTGTGGATTTGCAATAAATAGAGGCTTTAGCAATGTCAAAAGGATGTGGGCAATTAGTTTTTTTGGTGCAATTTATGGAGACGATTCATGAGTTGAAAAATATGGAAGGTGAATGATTGTAATGGTAAAGGAGATGGGGAGTTGCATTTTTCTATTGTTAGTTGATAAATCTATAGGTAGAGATACTCGAATATGAAAAGTTTGATCGGAGAATTTCGCGATTTCCTGTTGGTTTGAGATTCAAAAAAATTTTTCAAAATATTTTGCAGTTTTGTAATTTTGAGTATTTTGGTTTTTTGAAAAGTATTTTTGAAATTGAAAATTATCGAAGTACTGGCCTCAGATTCTGCAGTACTATAAAAGATAAAATAAGAATAGTCCTTGAACAAGGAATTTTTTGTTGTTATGTAATTTGCAGGCGAGTGAAAGAATGATCAGTTCACGATTGATCAAAAATTCGTTACAACCAGAAATTCAATCGCTTGATTTTTTCATGCACGCCAATGTAAACAGTGAGCAATATTGATCGGGGCAGTACATTTTTCATAAAAAGAAATGCATATAAGAATTAGCGAAGTCCAATTTGTCCCTAAAATTCTTCGAGCTTATCAACAATGAATTTTGTTTATGTGGTATTCATCGGTATCTATTTTAAATCGAACATGGTCAGTTAAATTTCCACAATCTCCTTCCTATTTCCTATTCATTCATATAAATCATTTTATGTAAACCCGATTTAACAGAGCAAAAAGCAAATACAGAATTCCAGATGGGAAAGTGGATTTTTGGTGCACACAACCTTTTTGGTTTGCGGCACACAATATTTCCTTGCCATTTCAAAGTTAGAGTAGATGGTTAACGATGTTCTTTATGTTAGCAGTAAACGCAAGAAATATTGCACAGCACAGATGTTACATCACCAAAGGTGTTATCTCGACCATGTTACTTCCCATGATATGTACATATATACTTAAAGGTATTAACTCACCCTCGTAAACCCAATCTGGTACGGCATTGTAAATACTTCCGAAAACGCCAGTAGTGGTAATCTGATAATTCGTTGGAGTTTCCGCCGTTGGCTTGTAATAAATGTTGTTCTGATTGACAAAGACGAGTGCATTGCCACCAGGTGCCCACGTTGCCAATTGTAAACTTGTAGAGTTACCAACTGTCAGACGAATAGTTATCCTGTAAAATAAATACAGGCATTCATTCAAGATATATTTCAGAGTCCAACAACTCTCTTGAGATACAAATTTACGCATTTGTGTGTGTGTGTGTATACAAGTTCGAGCAAATCGATTAAACGCAAAAGCAATAAAATATTGGTTGGTAGATACACTCAGAATGAATTGAGTAAGGAATGAATTGTTATCTCGAACGCGATGTAGTGGAAAAAAAAATACGTATATGTATCTTGGTATATATTTGTACCTCTATAAATTGAAACAAATAAAAATCTAATTTTTTTTCGACACATGGCAAATAGAGTTACTGTTATATATAAATCAAATTTTATTGCTGAAGAGGGTAACGGTGATAATGGTTACAGATGGCATGCACATGTCTCAAGTCGTATTTGTATTCTCGGAAAAGACCACCGATAGATATCCCAAGCGGCACGGACAGAGAAAAGCAATGAGAGAGAAACACGACCACTGACTTTTTATTTTTATTCCCTGGGAATGAAAAAAGATCAAAATGTTATTTTCATATATAATAGAAAGAATTTGGTAAATGGATGCGCAATGGGATTGGATAACAGAAATAATCTGGATGAATTCAGTTGTATGCGATAAATATATTTCAGTATTGATTTGGTTTACGATGAGAGGTCCAGACTCGGGGTCAGTTTGTGGGATAGTAAATGCACACGTTGTGTTATATGTCATAGCATATATGTATGTAAATATAAATGCTTTGAAATCCAACGGCTTGACCGAGGGCATTGAGGTCTGGTCTTTAATGTGAATAAGCTTTGGCCATGTCTCTGAATGTCTTGTGAAGCTTTCAACCATTAGCCAATGTTCAACCATCGTTTTGCTTGAGAAGTCCTGGTGGTTGAGAAGAGAACAGTAATAGAACACTGATGCCATTGAAGGAATTATGTTTGCATACTGAAGTCGAAGGTTATGTGCTTATGTGGTTATATAAAACAGTTTTGGATGAAGAATATCGTCAAACTGATATCAAAGCGTTTCTGATCGTTTCTAAGGTGTATTGTCTGGCTTTTTTTGGATCAATTATACTATAATTGTCTAAGATGTTGAAAAAAAGTTTCTTTTGAAACACTTAATTATTCTTAGAGCTGGAAAGAAGGAGTTTGGTGAAAAAAGCTATTTATAACTATGTAACTTCAACATAGAGGAGACAGATGAGCGATTATCACAATGGTCAAGAGAATTTCAGGAACATTGCTCGATAGTACCGAGATGTTTAACTCTTCACTATACTTTTAGTGTGTTTCGATTCCGCAAGAAACTTTTAGTAATTTTTTTTTTGCAATTCTGTAGAAAAGGAAAGTTACACTCTAACTCCTGTTCTAGTTTCTACCATTATTTGTATCGAACTTTCCAAATTCCGAAGATTCTAAGCTAATGCCTTCCGAACTTGCACGTCACAACTCAAGCCCTTATCAATAAAGCCTGTTCCTTTCACTTCTCCATTTCTATCTTTGGAAGTGGAGGAAACGAATCGCTTCCTCTTTACTATTCTGTAATGAATATCGTTGTTCGCAAACTCTTCTTGTTACTTGGGAATACAATAAAATTAACTGTTCTTTGTTTCACTCAGAACTTTATAAGAAATAGTTGTACTGTTCAGTTAACGTAATTGGACTATACAGAGTTCTTTCAATTATTCGAATAATGTAAGGTGCAACAAGTGCTACGACAATCGCGTGTGAAAACAATGATAATTACGTGCGATTTACCGTAATATTTGTGATTGACACATCAGTCTGTTATTTATTATGTAAAAGTGGATGACGCAGAAACTGGGAGACTTCAATATGTGAATAAGGGAGATGTCGATTCACAATAAATTGGTTCATCAAAGCAGGGGGCAATTTAGTGTGATGAAACAAAATTGAATTTTGGTGAATATATTTGAGATCAAGGGATGAAGCTTTCCCTAGTTGATTTTTTTTGTTGCGGATTTTTATTTTTTTATTTGAGAATGATAATAATTCGTTGATTGCGAAATGTAATATGATCATTTATCAATATTTTTTCCATTCCGATGTAAATACTGAAGCGAAATCTATACGATGTCGGATAGGATTTATGTTGGAACACATTTTATTCAAAAGATATAACTACTGATAAATTAACGATGTGTTCCATTTGTATCTTGTATTTATTCCAGAACGAACTCGATAATAATGGGCGCAATTATCCGGTTGGATTTCAATGAAACCTGGATATTTTAATGTCGATAAAAATACATAAAATTCAAATTTTGGGTTGGAATTTGAATATACTTGCATACCAACAACATCGTGATGCATCAAAATAATACAATTCCAAAGCGCATCGGTAGTGCTTTTTCTGCATGTTTCCCCGAACATTTCCCAATTAACAATACTGAAAAGTAATTTCGATCATAGTCGAATTGAAATAGCAGTTGGGAGAACATTTAAAATATTGTGCACTCAATATTATGTTTTTTCCTGGATCACATTAAAAAATTTTGTTCGTTCCATTGAATGCTTTAAGAGAGCGTTCAAGAGCGGGGCATATTGTTTCACGGAGAATTAAAATCTGAAAACAATAATGTTGGAATAAAATCCCTTTTTATTGTGGAAAACTGCGTTGAATTATTTTATTTCTCCTAACTACTCTCATCATTTCTCAAATAACTTAACAAGTTCAACTTCTCATTATACAAAACCACAATTTTTCCTATATATCATCAGCATCCAAATGATATTGCTTTTGATGGATTACTCTTCTCAATGCACATTTCATTCCAAGTACCACATTTACACAAACAGAATATCATCTGGCTGGAAAAAAAGTTTTCAAGGAAAAATTATTCGTCGAAAATATTATCGATGTAAAAGAAAAAAAAAGAAAACCGGTTTCCTAGTCATGAGATTAAAGATCGTTCCATAGAATGAATTGTGCGATTTCTCATGTAGATAAGTTGCCCGACGTTGAAAATCTCAGTGTGCTTGAAAATCACAGCAAGAAAGGATTTGGGTCGTCGGGCACGCGCTCATGACCTCTTTCCACACAAGGAAAAAAGAATGTATATAGAAGTGAGTGAATATCTCTTGAATAAACTTGTGCCCTTTCTTGCAAAGACTTTTCAGATCTGGGAGTTTTCCCAGGGTGCTAATATATGTCTAGATAGTTATATAGACTCCTCACTCTTTCAACGTTTTCACGATTTTCACGTATATCATTATGTTCCTTATTTATATCTAAACTAAAAATAATGCAATGGATACCACACGGGAAAAAAAGAAAAAATCAAATTAAATCACATGAATGTATGTAAATTTCATGGCCATGACTTGAAGTTCAAATATTATTCGAATCGTGGAAATTGGATACGATGTGAATATCGAATCACAGATCTGTATTCGTTGTTATCGCAATATTTTTTTTTATCTCTAGAGAGGCGAGATAATACTGCACATGCAATGAACATCCCTCGGCCTTTTTTCATGTAAACATATATATGTGTTTTAAATTTCGAGGTAAATAAAAATGCCATTTACAATCGTGATAGTTCGATTTTTCCGGGCGTCACGCGCTTGCATTTCGACTCGTGATTTCTATGTTCATTGTTCAACATGTATACATACTCTCCCTCTCTCCCTCTCTCTCTCTCTCTCTCTCTCTCTCTCTCTCTCTCTCTCTCTCTTCATGAATATATAGAGGCAGACAAGCGGGATATTGTCGTTTCAAACTGGATATATGTGTATGGTAAACGCATATATTGACATACATTTTACCTCAAATTGGTCGCACGCGTTTTGGATTTTTAATCAGTTTACAATTGTTCCGCTCCTATACACGACAGTCCATTCGGAAATACGACCACATATTTTTCCTCATTTATATCTCTCGCTGTTTTTATACAACAGTTATATAAAATCGCATTATTTTATGTTACGAATACTGTTGAAGAAATTTATATCGTAATTTATCAAGCATATGATTGATTTCGATTAATCGTTTATTTACATATGGGCGGACATCGAATCAAATATTTATACACAGATGGATTCACTCATATTTTTTTTTCAATTTTATCAGAAGCATAACTGCGGCAAACATCATTTCAACATGCGTTCGTGACTCAATAGTTATTTTAGTTCTATCCACCCTAGTCCATTTAATTCCTATTTCAAATTGAATGACTTTCAAAAGGGTAATTTAAACGCTATCAGTAATCGCAGAATGTACAGAATATTTGATGACTGCTCTAACTAAAATGAAATGCGATTCATTAATTTGCTTGTCTATCTTCATTAACGGCAATGATAAAATTCATCAACACTTCATTATCATGACAACGTTTATACACGAGGCAGTGCTTAAAAATATGGTGAATGAAATTTGCTGCTTGCGAACATGGAATTCATTCTGATGAGTGATTCCTCTCTTGTCAAATATTAATATCATTCTCGAACTCTGATATGAAATGGTTCATTCAGAAATTTTTCGTACAGATGAAAATTGTACTCGACGAAATTGATTATTTTCTTGGTTGTTAAATGGAACATTAACTATTGAAACGTTTCAAATGTTCTATTAAAACTTTATCATTATTGATGTATCGAGCAGAATAATCGAAAACTCATGTTTGCACAGTTTTTCCTTCCTATTACAAATCATTATCCATATCTTTGTGTATGAACTGTAAATTCTGTTGAATCTCATTTTCTGGAATGGCCATCGTGATAATTTTATCGATAATAAAAGCCGTTCTATCTCCGGGTTTTCTCATCGACGGTTTCTCATTAGAAATGAGTATCGGTATTTTCTTTTCAAGAAAATTACGAACAAAGGGTTATCTAGAATGAGCTTCTTCTTTTTCTGTCAAGCCACGAAAAGAAAGCGGTAACTATTTGGCGGTATATCAACATTCTCGTACCTTTGATACGTTTTGTGTTCTCTCTATTCATTTCATAATGACGAGTTTATTAAATTAATTTTTTTTCTTTGTAAAAGAAATTCCTGAATTCAATTTCAAACATCGTCATTCAAATCCGTAGAGTTTGGAGTAGTCGAGTGAAGGTTGCATCAAGCTGGAAAGTATAAAGACATTGCGAGAAGAGCTGAAGCTGAGATGCGAATGCTTTTTTATTGCATGCTTATGCTACGAGATCATTTCTTCAGACTTCCATTTCTGCTTGCACCCATTTGAGTCTTTTTGTTTGAGTTAATCACGAAATGCGAATCTAAGGAGTGGGCAATGGCGGGTTGCTGTTCGCCACACCGAACAGTGACTTTAGATTAAATTTTCGGCATTGTGTTCGAAATTTTCAAATACTGTGAAAATGTTTTAATACTAACTTATAATTAGTATTTAATTTACATTTACTATTTCTTGAATTGAAATGAAAAACAAAAGAGTGTGGCACTTTGCGCTGTTATATATCCATGATTGGAAAAAAAAAAATGAAATGATTATTCAGAAGAAAAGAGTACTCACCCAGTTGCTAAATTGACAATTTTGTATTCTGCGAGATAGGTGTGTCGATAAAACTGCAACAGATCAATAATAAACGGATCAATTGTGCAATAACAATAAAACAATTTTACATTTACATTGATGGATTTATTTGTTCAATTATCCGTGAATCAAAACACCAACGTAATGAATGAAACAGAAAAATAAAAATGCACATTTATTTGTACCGGGTCAAATCCAAAATTCCTGGTCTGCAAGAGGTGGCTATTAATAGTCAACAGTTCTAGCCCAATAAATTATGGTAGTTGTGTCAGTATTGGAGATAGCGTTCAGTATCGAAGCCTCGCCATCAATAATGCTCGCCGATATGGAAGGATTCATGGTGGCTCCGGCGCTATTTTGCTTCCATTAACTCTTTCAGGAAAATGCTATAAATCATATTCGCACGCCGGCGCCCACCGATAGCCATCGCTGCTATTCACCAGTCCATGGTACACTGTGTACGTATATACACTACGCAACTTCTCCGCCACATTTGTAGCTATATTCAGGATCTATGTGATTGTTCATCACTTATCAAGAATATTCGAGAATTTAATTTGTTCCAAAGTTGAAAAGAGATGAGTTTTTGTGCTGCATATTGATATATTGTTGTCTTCTCAAGTTATGAATTCGAATGTTACATGAATCATTTAACTTTTTGTTTTATGTTTTTAAATTCAAATACTGGACCGTGTAATAATTATAATTGCAATTTATGCTTCAAGATACTACTTATAACATATTGATATTTCACAACCATCTCGATTGATGTTGATGAATTTTAGTTAGGCTTTTTCTTTTCGGTTGACTGAATAAGATGTTCGTTTGTGTGACGCTGTGAAAAAATAAATCCAATATCGCAAACCAATGAACTTGATTACTCTTGCGTTACTCCTGACAATAAATTCTCCGAACATTATTGCATACACAGTTTCGGTCATTTTTCACACCGGCAAAAATTATGACAAATGTGTGTACATAATTCTGTCGTTCGGAGACACGAAATGATTGCACAATTTAATTCGCTATTCCTGATCCAAGTTGGATCAATAATCAGAAACTGATTTTTGCAATCAAATTTTACTAATGTTGCAAATCATTTGAAGTATTAAATTTTTCGCTGAATATTTTGAACTCGACCTAATAATTGTTTGATTAGGATTCGAACTTTAGCTGGGATTCTACCGAGTCGCTTCTGAGCATTATCAATCAATTGATATTTTTTTTTCATCATCGAAAAAGAGACGCATGAAGAATTATTCTATGAGAAATTGCTATATTCATCTTATACGTCAAATCGGAATGAGTGTGAATGTGGCAGACATTTGGTAATTTTTAGAATTTCGAAATAAATAAATAAATTGCGGATAGAATACAAATTAAATATTGCTCGAGTAGATAATTTCAAAACCTGTACGAACGTTTCTCCTCAATTTCATCATTGCAATTATTCAGTTCTCCATAAAATAACAAAAATGGTCTTGTCTGCTAAATTTATGCTCATAAATCTGAATCTGGCGAATGAGTTGCAAAAATATTAGTCATTTTCTCAGAAGTTGATGTGTTCCATCATTGGATTAGACAGCAACATCAAAATGAATGACCAATATTTACTAAATCAATGAAAATATTTTGAGTCAGATGATTCTGTTCCAATTTTTCTGAAAATTTTTTCTGAAAATTCGCACCAAAATTCTATGATAGATTCAGTAATTTCAAATTGATAGCTCGATATAGAGAAGCATTCACCGTTCTTTTCTCTTTTGCTACGTGGCTGCTGCTGTTGCCGCAAAGTTCAATGGTCTATTTGGGTTCATGCCAATTATTCTGATGATAAATACACATAGAGAAAGTGCCAATAACCAAACACACTCCTACATTTATTCACATAATCAATGTAAGATCCAGTCCGGTTAATATTCGGTAGTAATACTTGGAAAAAAATTCCACTAATTCAAAGTCTCTCAAGAAAATTTTGGTATCGTACATAAGAAAAATCATTATATAATTAAATACGATAAATCATCGAACATTTATTTTTCTATAATTACGAATCGAAATTGCTATTCTCAAGCATGAAGTGCATTCTTGATCGGCGAATGAAATTCTATTAAAGTGATGACAGTCTGGCAAAAAATTCTCATTTGCGAAAATTATCGCCAATCTCATCCTTCTTTATTATCACACGAAAGACAAGAAAAGATACATTAAAATCGTTTGATGATGCAACGAATATCAAGAGTGAGATATTTGATTCTCATAAATGATTGAATAATCAGAACGGTACGATCGTCAGAATTCGATGCGTCAGAATTTGAATAACTGTTGTTGCTGCATTATACAATCCTAAACGAGGAATGCGAGTAAATGTAGGATCCGACGGTGATTGTAATACGAATGTGTTGGGCGTATTGTGAATTCCACATGGCCCCTATAGATGTGTATGGGTTTAAACTGAGTAGCGGGGATGCAGCAGAAGAGGATCGTTAAAATTGCGGTTGGGTGAGAACATTGCACACCTGCTCGCAAAATTTGCCGCGCAGCTTCACTCATGTGCGTATTATCACTAATTTTGTTGGTGAATAATCGTATCTATCTGCGGCTATTACTCAATTCCCTCCATTGAGTCACAAATTTGTAATTGAAACCACTCCAACAAATTAAAATAAAAAATTCTTTAAATTCATTTGTCATCATACGATATAATAAAATTCAATCGGATCGCAGTTATATGCAGATGTGTTTGTACTGTGAAATTTGGATGGTGAATTTCACAATGGATTCCATGTATTGTTGTTGTGAGAAGAGAAGCTAGAAAGGGCTCTGAGGTTATATCCTCAAGTCTGTATTCATTGCTAACAGCGATGGATGTCGATAAGTCACGGATACGTGAGAGCAACGAAGGCAGATGATGGTGGTAGAGAGAATAGGATACAGGAATATAAGGCTCGATTGGATGTGCACCATATAGTCGTATGGTAAATCTGTGAGTCCTCCAACCAACCCAACGTTGAGTCTCTCGTCGACGATATTATGTTTCATAGATTCGTTATCGAGGCGAAACGATCCCTCGAGAGTACGAAATTTTCCGCTTCCGGTCGTTTGCCTCACCAATCTATGCTGCAGTCTCTATACCTGTTCTCCCAATTCACATTTTCATTTTTATTTTCATTATTATACAAAAAAATATATGTATATTGAACCCACCATACATTTTATGCATCTAGAAATAATTGAAAAAGAAAAAAAAAGAAGTATCATTAATGGGTTTTCATATCGATTTTTCTCTTTCACGGATCGCATATTCTGTATCTAACGATAGGACAACAACACAGTTTTATGATGTAAAATAATTCATGGGAATCGATTTACGATAATTTTTTCTTTACATGTATATAGATATTAATACGTACAGATATGTATCGATGCAGTTGTTACTCGCTTCATGCTCTGTATATTTTTATATGTATACATGTAAGCAATGTATATTTGACTAGAGGCTATCAATTACCATTATCAGTCTCTCAGCATTTTCTCCTTTCATTCTTACTATTTAGAGAAAAAGGGAGAAATAATAATATTTTCCTCTCTTTGTCTCATCACTATTTTTCTTTTTTTTTTCTTTCCTTTTCTCTTTTTTTCTGGTTCACCGCATCACCGCTATATTTCTTTCTCTCGATCACCTCCATTCTCCATCCCCCTCAATGTATTGCGTTTTCATGCCTCAAGGCTTATTATATGTCACCATAAACCTTCGCGTAATGCTCAGATTTCCCTTGTCAATATATATGTATATTGGAAATGCAAACCCTGGACTGTGTCTCATGTATATATGTATGTTTATCTATATATGGTTTACATGATATCTATAGGGTTGTTGAGCAAATTCAAGTAAAGCCAATTGTGGATTAACGATGCAAGGGCGTAGATGATGTATATTAGGAGATTCGTAAGCAACGACGTTGCATCTAATTCCTTATGATAATCTGTTTCGATTGACGGGATTAATAATAGATACCATCCCAATTTTGATCTCATGCTATTGATGTTTGCATTTGATATTCAAGTGGAGGAAAATGATGAGAATTTAATGTTTCATCAGAAGAATTGAAGAATTCTGAAATTGACGATTGAAAGTGTCTCCTTTAATTTGATAATGTGGAAAATACCTCACATCTGAATTATTATTAAAATACTTTGGTATATATACCCAAGAAAATAGAAAACATATTTATAGCTTTTTTTTATACATTTGGCGAAAAATCAAATTGGCCAAGAAAATTTCGCAATATTTCTTTCTCAAAATTAGGAGAATTCACAGATCTTATGGGATCAATTCGTCTTGAATCATAGAATGAATGGTAAGGGAATCACGATATTGATGTCTAACAAAAATTCCTCACGGAGATATATGAATTGATATATAATAACTGCAGATTGAAACATCACCGTCAAATGTTAAGAAGTTCGAACGGTATAACCAGAAATTATGGTATTGGTTATATACGAGAAGTTGTGCTTAATCTGTTGTGGTAAATTATTAAATCATTAACGTATGATAAAATAAATATAAAAATGGATATGATTAATCATCACATATGATTTGATGATGGTGAATGTTATTTATTAAGTACAGCCGAAATTTAGAAATTCTTCGTTTGAAAATGTGATGAAAGTGCATTAAATTTTATTCATACGCTTTTATTCTCTTAAATTTCACAATCACTCTTACACAACCATCTCGTTTCATAGTTTTTTGATGTATAAATATTGTTATATTTGGAAAGAATTTGTTTACGTGTAGCGATATGGTTAATAAACCATGCCCGAGCAGTTATAGAGATCATGTCGTTAATTTCGAGGTATATTCGCCATATACTTGCCATTGAATATACACGGACAATTAAGTTCGCAAACGACGTTCCTGGTACTTTACCAGGGTTGTAGATGAGTAGGTGGGGAATATCGCGTGAGAGGGAGAATGTGAAAGAGGTAGGGTGAATTCGCCGATGCGTTGAGACCAAAAAAGGACGACTATCGCGGCCGCAAATCGGCAATTGTTGGTTGGTGCTTTTGGAGTACTTCTGTATGGTAACATCGACCCAGTAGGAACGAGAGTTAGCAATAACCGCTGGTGGAGTCATTTACGATTAACCGCCAGTTGAGTGCCCGCGGCCCTATTACAGTTATATATACCAGGGTATATATATTCACTGCTGCTTTATTCGAGCATACCTTCGTACGTTATTTGAGTGCGAATATCTCTACGATACATAAAGCTTCAGACTCATCTCTGAATTATTTATTTGCTTTGGGGATTTCATACCTCATTTGTTTCTATTGAAATGAGAAAATTATTGCAATATGTATATTGACTTTTTTAATTGTCGTAAATTGTCGAGACAACAAAGAAAAATTCTGAGATGCATGAAATATTTTCCTATATTTGTGGAAATTGAATATTAATGTCATTGAGTCTTTTATGAATGAAGTGGAAAAACCATTAATCAATGTCGAGGGTTTCAACTTGTATCATTCCAATAATTCATATTGGAGCAAATATTATCGCTCTGGAACGTTTCAAGACATTCCTAAATACCTAGTTGAATCAGTTGAAATCAATTCTTTAAAGAGTTTAGGTAGAGTTGTTAAAATGATATATCTGAATTCATGAATTTCTCAAATTTCTTCGAATCGAAGATCGTCACAGTCATTGCACCAGAAAAGCGCCTGACTCACGACATTGTCATCAACTCACGGCCGAGTGGCATTTCCGCAACATGCGAATTGTATTTTATGCAAGTTTTCATTTCACCACTGCCACAACAAATTTTAACTTTGTTTGAAGTGATCACAAATATAGAAGTCCCAAATGCATCGGGGACTTAGTTCACTTTGCTTCAACTTATTACCTGCATAGAGTTGAATGTCAAGTATGTTGAATGTCTAATTTTTCACTCATATGAAGACATCACGTTAATATGCGGCGCTGAAGATGAAGCTCAACTGACACATCGCTAGTTTCGTACATAACACATGGAGAAGTACTGTCAAATGTTTAACGCCATTCTGAATGCAGTGTTTCCATTTTCTACACACGTCCAAACATGTTAAATTCTATATGAGAAGCGCTGGATATTTGAAGACTTGAAAATGTAACTACAATGTTATCAATGGGAAATTACACTTCTGATAATACACCTGGAATTGCAGTATAATTGTAAATGAAACAGTGAGATAGAGACGGAACATTTCCTTTGAATGGTCAGATTAGTAGCTGGGGGACTGAAAGCTTGGACTGCTACTCTTGAGATTGTTCAAACATTATCTGCCCCTAGAGAGAATAGTGATTGTTATCGGAGAATCGAGTGGTCAGAATATTGATCCTCTGTCTTCGACGAAATCCAGACAAGTAGCAGTTGGGAAGATAACTGGTTTCCGTCTAGTTCGTAACTATTTTGAAAAAAAAAAAATACTCTGGTATCTTCCAATGGTTGAAAATATCACAGATATGTTTGTCACTAGCAAGGCAAAATTGGTTGGTACGCTTGGATCAATATTCGATGAATAATCGACTTTAAATGTATAAATAATTGGTTAGGAATGCAAATGAATTTGAATTGTGCAATAGCACAAAATCATTTTTGTCGTATTCCCAAAAGATTAGTTTGACCTACATAACATTCAAGATAAAATACGAAGAAATCAAGTGTTGAATTTGGAAATACCATATTTTTCTAGTTGGTTTTAGGTGATGCATATTTGTATTTGTATTTGTTTAAATATTCGTATAAATAAACGACAGGGAAAGTCCATAAACTTATCACTTAGTATGAATCAGAATGATAAGGAAACAAATTTTCAGTATATTCAATCTGTGATTCATTTTTCTCCATTTTAAGTCTCAATTCATTTTAGTTATCAAAAGTATTGTAACCAACATATTTTTCCAATGATACTTGTCACTTATATGTTCCAATTACATTCATTCTGTATGTCTCTTTCTTCCCTTCCCTTAACTTCTTGATGAACAATGCAATCATGGATTAAGTTTCGAATCGTGATTCTGTAATTGCTGGAAATAATATATTAAAGATTACGACGAAATTCCTGGTAAAAACATCACAATGGAAAATACCACGAAAAATCATTGCCGAATCGGTTTCACAGTATCTCTATGTAACTGTATAAGTACTCAACATTCATCGCCACCATATTGTCAGGGTCATGAATTGCATATATATATATATATATATACTGTCAAAGTAACGATACACAAACATCGAACAATCTCGCGGACATATCTAAATTTCCAAGTATGAACAACTGTTCACAGCGTCCATTGTACGTTGGTTCAGCATTGCTTTTGTTAGTATTCAAGTCAGGCAACCATACACTGGTGCTCATTTTATCTCTGCTATACATACTCAACCGTTCTGCGGCTTCTTTCCACACCTCTCTCCTCTTATTCCTGTCATCTTTGTTCACGTTTACATGAGCGTGAGAAGACGTAAGAGATAGAAGGAAAAAAAAGGCAGGAAAAATAGAAAACATAAGAGGGAAAGAGTCATCATCCCATTCTGCAATACTTCAGTTTGAAAAAAATAATCCAAACTGAGTACGACATTGATGGCGATGTCACGTTTCCAATGTGACAACGTCTTCCTCCGGATCCCAGACTTTCTATCGGAGTTCTAAATTTGTACTGAGATAAAGAGCTGTGATATTGAGAAAATATATATGTATAGGTGTATGAATCTACGAAGAGAATAGAGAAGACATGATACATACTGTGCGATTGCCAAGCATCGATTCACATTTTCCATTCATCGGTATCATGTTATAGTTTTCTCTTTCATTTTATCTATATCGTTTTTTCTTTCGATCACGTTTTCCTGCAGCTCTACAAGAGACATTTTCTATGATTTTTATTTCAGCTTAAGCCACGATAAGAATTGCATATGATTTGAATGATAACTCGATGACTCTTGTTTGTTTACATGAATGACGTAATGATGTCACAAGCTAAATTAGGTTTATCACATCAATAGATATTTCGAAACTTTCGTATGCAAAATGTATTTCCGTCAAGGTAACAAATTGACCTTTCCCTCCAGTTTCCAAATTGACCAGGACAAAGAGAATACATATAAATGCCAACTGGAAACAAGCGACGTATAACTTCCCCGAGTGTATTGCCTTGAGCGGTAGTTCTTTGTGTTCAAGTCCATCAGCTCGTTAGGTAGAGTCTCTGCCGTCCATATCATGGCCGAAAATAGCTATGTATGATGTGGCCATTTATAATATCATTTTTTTTCTTTGTCTTTAATTCATCAAGCATAATGAATATTCTCATGAATCAAAAGCATCTATTGAGCTTGTGAACCTACGGAAATTCTGATCAATAATGAGTGCAATTAAAGACAATCTCTAAGAATGAACGCAACAAAGAGATTTATCAAATTGTTGACTTATTTAAATTCTTCAATGATTTTCCACAATATGTGGAACTGTTTATACGAAACTGGGGAGTGTTTTTTGGAACAATTGAATTAGCACAATTGTGGTAGGTATAAGTTATCACTTAATAGTGTTACATTATTAGCAACATTTCAGCGTTGTGGAAAGATAAAGAAGACCAACGGGAGTTTCTTCTTCACAATAGTTATCATATATATGGATGATTTAGACAATTATTGGAAGAATTGCAGTTACTTTTCCACAAACTCTGTTATATCATGAATTATAAGTTGTGAGTTGAGTTTATTTTACAATCACCTGATTCAAATTTTCTTTCATAAGATGCTTTACATTTATCTCATGTCTTGATTTTACATATCGAAGCTGAAGCATCAAAGATACCAAGTAATTCTTCACGAGTTTATGTGGAAAAATATCGGTAAAACATTTTGAACAATGAAACTATTCCTTTTGCTGAAAGCTCAGGATGGGAAACTATCATCACACAATAAACACTTTTCCATGCTGATACTTCAAAACTGTCACTCTCCTCTCTTTTATCCAGTCATGATGGTATGAATCCATTGAAAAAGTTTCCATTCGTCTCTTCTTTCTATTGTTCCAGAATTCTCGAGATAGAAACCTGTGGTTCAATTGAATAAAAATTTCTACGTTTGTTTACACATGTCACACGTTCGCCAATGTTGATAATGAATTAGGAATATCTCATGAAACGAAAACTGTAAAATCTTCATAAAAATGTTCATAGAAATGAAATTTGAGACAGGAATTTAATGACATCGAAAGTAGAATAAAAATTCTTCCACCAATACTTTCGCCATCTTCATTTTTTTATGGGTGTGAACTTTGCAATAAATAAATTAATTGTAGATAGAAAAGACTAAAGAAATGTTCGTGTAGAGAATTTCAAAATCTGTACGAGCATTTTCTTAAAACTCGATTATCCCAATAATTTTTCTCTCTATTCATGACTCAAAAGTGGTCTCATGTCTGTTAAATTTACACCCATATTTTCTTGAAAGGAATCCATCGAAAATTCTATGGATATCGCGCGCTTTTTCGTCAAATTCTTGAACTGATCCTACATACGTAAAGACGAAGTTTAGTTTTCGATTGCAGTTACGATTATCACCAGGAACATCAGAAGATCCTGGATGTATGTTGGCAAATTATCGTGTGAATTTCCCGCACAGTTTGAAGTGATTTAGCACTCGATAAATAGAATTGATTGACAAATCAATCAGTAGAGGATGCGTAATCGAGAAATGCAATGGACATTCACATAGCTGCGTATTTAGAATGGCTATTGATGATCATTTGATGATTACGTGGTAGAAGCGCAATCGAGGAGTAAATCGGACACTTCAGGGAAGTCATACACGTACAGATTCTCGAACATGATAAAATCAGTCTCTATCTCTCTAACTCGCTTCTCTCTATTTCTCTCCCACTTCTGTCGCCAATGCCAACCGCAGAATGCAAAATTAATGGACAGAAATATCTTGTAACAATAAATAATCAGGTGAATAGAATTCACTGAGAGATCATTCATTGTTGGCAAAAACTGATTTGTGCCCAGTAAATTATCTCTACATTTATAGCTATAATAAATTGTTCATCTATATGATTGATTATAGCAACCAAATATTATTAAAATATGATATAAATTTGTGGTCAGTCCGGAAAACGGGTGGAGGCTTTTTACCAAATAAGCATTCATCAGTAATTGGCAAAATAAAACTAAAAAAAACGAATTAAAACTGAAAAATCAGATAAGAATCAAAATATCCTTGTTGATCGCTGATGGCCATTTATTATAGTCAGTTATTTGATTGAATTCAAAGATGTATCTTTTTTTTTAGCACATAAAGATCGAAACGAATTACTATTTGCTTGAAAGTGTTTAGATATAATTAGTATTAGAAACGAAAAAAGGAGCAACATCAGTTGATGTTGCTTCTTTTAAAATGGAACTGGGACGTGACAACAATATCACGTGAATTAACCAAAGCAAGAACATATTCTGCCCAACAAGGTTTATTGAATATTAATGTATTCTCAATCCACCTGGATCAAATTGCAAATTGGGAATGAACGAGGACAATTTATAAGATGCATTTATGTATATTCAACAAATCCTCCACTCAGTCTAGAAACAAATTGCAATCGATAAACTGGTTGGCTACAATTAAATCCTCATTTTTGGATAAGTGGCGAAAGTTAGTAGGTTACTGGTCGTATATTTTTATTAGCTTCTATATTATTCTTCTATATTTTTATTAGCTTCTACAATATTATATTCATTCTATAAATTCATACGATATTGGTGTACACACGAAGAAGTTTGTAAAAAAAAGGGGGCGTCTAATGCTGTATCGAATCTCAAACTTTGAATAGTGATTGACGACTATTGTTATTGTACTTGAAACAACATCCAATCATCTTTCAAAAACTTTCAATTCTTGGATGATTTGTTCCCAGAAATGTTTCCAGCATTTACTGACTTATTTAGTATAATAAAAACCTTCGTTTCGTCGTTTCTGCTTGTCTTTACATTTTATAAACAATCTCACTGTGTATTAACTGATGTATCGTTCTCTTTCTCGTACTCCAATTACTTTATATAACATCTAGAATTCTTCTACACAATGAATCGCCTGACCTCAGCTTCGATCCGTATGCACTCACAACATTCAATCCATTCCGAAATTAAGGATACATATATATTAATGGACTTTCTGCAGCATTGCATGGACATTGAAAAAAAAAAACTATGTGAAAAGTATGCACCAAACGAAAAAAGAAACAAAGAGATGGAACCGAATGGACCGGCACGAATTATAGCTCAGTTGAAAGTCCATTCAATTTCGATGAGAGACTATTGTTTTACCAAATTGGAAACAAGAACTGTGGGCATGGAAAAAATATATGTTCTGGCGTGTAAAATTTGTGTGAGTCCCTTTAACAATTATGAAACAATGACATAATATTCATTGGCTCAGTATTGGAACTCGAAGCTTGAGGCGCACACAGATGCTATTCCACACCAGTAAATAGGTTACACCAATGCTGCCAGTTTCCATATCGATTTCGATTGTAATTATTATATATGGCTTACCATACATGAAATGTCGAAGCAGTTGGAAATCCATGTGCACCAATCATACACCTCATTCGCTTGTCTTTGATGTTGTGATTCGTAAAACTGAATCTTGTTTAAATATGTTATATTTGGTCTGTTAACTTTTTGTTTGCTGAAGTCAGGAAATGTTTTCAGAGATTCTCAATTACCAATTGATGATACTAGTGATAATTCTCTCTCTTATTTTAGGTTTATTCTGAATTGCTGTATTCAGATAATCAAAAAATTGATGTTGATTGAGGAAGATGTGATGATTCAATCGAAGAGAAGTTCAGGTATATTTTTCATATACATATATATATACATATATATCTCCGCTCACAACGTGACCTTTTCTATCACTTCCGAATCTGTAGGAGTTATGGAATTCCAGTCAAAGACGTCAAACACAAGTCGAGATCAAATACGTTTCTCTGTGTCTTCTTTTCTAACTTCCGTAGAATCCATTAAGAAGAAAAGGTGGAAAATGTACTTCGCTATCAGGGTTTCTTCGTTTGTGTCAAAATTGATCGTAACGACGAAAAAGCAACTTCAAAGAATAATTTTTTTTCTAAACAAGAAGAATCACACTCTCATTAAATTCAGCGTTTTATTTCTTCTTTTCATTTCAATCAGTGAAAAGAACAAAAAGTGGTCACAACTATGTAACATACGACAAAATTATTCTGCGTTAGTTATAAATTCTCTGTAAATTGAAAAATGTTCTGAGGAAAAAGAATTCGTGCATGAAACTCTAGATATAATGAACGAAAATATCAAACAGTTATGTGAATCGAATAATTTTGTTTTGGATTTTGTAATGCAGTATCTTGATTTCCGCAATTACTCTGTCCATCTTCATCGAATTTTGACAATTTAATTCAATAGTTTAATCAAACTATTCACTAATACAGGTGTTATTTTCCAAAATCTGCCATATAAATCATAAAATGTTCTAATGCTTATGATTTTCTTGAAATTGTTTCATTTAATGAAAATAACTGGAAGAAAAAATTAATCTTTGACAGATAGGAATGAGAAAAATTATTCCGTGATTTGGTTTGGAGATCCTCACGTGTAAGCTGTTGTGGCTGCTTGGCAATATTCATAGCGTATGTTCGATTAAAGCAACGATCTCGTTGAACACGTGCGTGAAACTGCTACCGCGTGCCACCATCAACCCCATCCCAAACAATATTCCACCATTATACTCCTCTTCATATACCAACTACCCACCCACTCATTTCAATCTGAATCCTGCGCACATCGTAGTGCCGACGCCCTTCCGTATATCTGATTTCTGGCCCCGATATTGCCCGGGATTCGCACCAGATTTTTATTTAATTAGTGCATAATTGATCCAACCATCGATAAATGCTTGAAAGTTTCTGAATTGATCACAAAATTTCCTCGTGGAATATTATCAAACCTGACGAATACGTTCCTCATTTTATCAGATAACTAACGAAAAAATGTCATATTCATTCGAACTTTATTGGAGGAGCATCCCGGAACCTGTTTAAATTGCCAATTCATGAAATCAGCGAATGTATATTGAAGAAAAATAATTGAAAAACACAAAATTGAGATGTTTATCATTGCTAGTGAATAAAATGTGCGAGAAAAGAGAGGAAAAGGGATGAATAATGGTCAGTAAATCGATCAATCAATTTGACTGCATATAAACCTGTCATGGGCATGAAATTTTTTTTTTTTCACAATTTATATACACATATATATATATTTCCGTTTCACATTTCGTAAAACTCTCGTTGAGCGCTCGTTCCATCAATTCCATTCACAACTTCCCATTGGTAAAAACATTTTTTTCAGAAATTAAAAATTCGTCCGTTTCATTTATTTATTTTTGTATTAATTCGAGATTTGTAATATGACTTTCATGGTATAATTTCTGCTGTTAGCAATACGAATATCTTGTGAATGATTTAAAAATGGGAACAAGATGTTACTGGTCGTTATTCTGACCTCGAAGCATTAACACCAACACTGAAATTCTAACCAGCAGATACGGTAATGTATGCAATTGGGCCAATGTATATAGGTTGCAAGTAGGAGGCTTCTCTACACACATAAGTAGATATCTATATACGAATTTACATGCAGATAGGACGGTAGATGCATAGGTATATAATATTATTGTAGAATGTCTCTTGGGGCTCCTGCTTGATGTGTAGACCGTTGTACATCCACAAAAACTTTATTTCAGGACGAAATGCGTCGTTTTTTTTTCTGCTCCTCTATGCCACTATGATTCAATTGGAACTGTACCACAATTTGATAAACTAAATGGAGGGTAATAATAAGTGTTCAGGAATGGAATATTTTTATAATGGCATTGGAAGAATTAATTTTTACTTGCACAATGATTTTAAATAAATATTTTCAACATAATGGAGACTTTTGTGGTAATGTTATTTTATAGTTAAGTGAGTGCTAGAAAATTATTTGAATAAATTGAAACTGATTTGGTTTCGTTTCGATTTTGCAACTTTAAATGGGAATTGTTTTATTTCAATTTTTGTTGTAATTTGTAACTATGTGGGATATATCAAATCGATTTTTTGTCCTCAGTATCAATCAGTGATGTTGTCAGTTCAGTTTTGCAATGATTCAAATGTAACTGATTTTCCCCTTCAATTGAGCACTTTCTAATTAATTTTGAGAGAGAATTAAGTTCACGAAGATTTAATTCTACTTGACCCCATCGCATTGCTTTGTTGTTCTACAGGCTGTTTTCATACTACAAACTTTGTTGTCATATCTATTTATCGGCGGAAGAAGAAACTGATCGTTTACGAGTCCGAGTGAACTTCAATCTTCGATACTAATTATAAGTGGTTGTTCCTAACATTGGGGGAACAGATCAAGAGTTTCCAATCGTCAGCTTGGAAACAATGGTGGAACAACTGTTGTTTCGGAGTGTCAAGGGAATTCTGTGAATCACATCAGTCCATCTCCAACTCTTACAATTTTCTTGATAAAAAAATGTTTCGAAGTTTTAGACTTAAACTTCCAATTCAAGTGACATCTGTTGGACTATTGAGTAGTGCTTCAAGCTCAGATGGAATTCCAAAGTTCATTTTCGAATCAAAATGAGCTTTATTTTTAATCCAGTTATACAGATAGTCTTCGAAGAATTCACCAATTTTAAATGGGTCCTTGTAATTTTGTTACATCAAATTTTCATGTCAAATCGGTGTTGAAATGACACTTTTTTTTTCAGTTTGCACGACGGTTTCGTGCCAAATTGTACTCGACAGAAATTGTCTCTGCGACTAAATTGGTCTTCATTATTTTCACTGAGTATATTTCCAGAACATGGGCTAATTTTTACTGCTGAACAATGCTCTTTGTGGTATAAACGAGCGGCAATCAAAACATTATGAAGAGGATTCTGAATAAAATGAAATTGAATGAAGCTTTTTTTTGGAATGTTCATTTTCATTTGAATTCTCTGACGTTAAAAAAAAAGAGAAACGATTTCCATTGTAATGCAAGTCCATTGTTGAATCCCAAACTATTGTTCATAATAATAAACAAATCCAGACAAAAATGTTTATGAAATGGGCGGAATATGATATCCAACTATTGTTACCCGTAAAATCCACAAAGATTTTGCATAATCAGGTATTTATAAACACAATGGGCAAAAAAAAACCAAAAAGTTCATAATCATTCGTACAGGATCTCAAGTTTTATTGAATTTCGTAAGTTTCAAATCTGTTTCTTGTTCTTTTCGGAACCACAAACTATTCCTATAATGGCTCAGTAAAAATCTGAGAATTGATTTCATTCGATTTCGAATGTGAAGATCTAAAAGTTTATATATATATTTCCAAAACCAACTTCTCCAGGTATGGATAATTTCAATAACGTCACAATAAAAAATCTCAAGCAGCTGTACGGTCTGATATTGGATATCAACATTCATGAATTCCCAACCACCATTTGAATTTCATTTCCGACTGCTCAGAAACTGAATTGATTCCTAAATTTCATGGCGAGTCCAATATATACAGTAGTTTTTTAAAGTACGTAATTTGGGATAACTTCGATTGAATGAATGCAATCGAATGCAGTTCAAATGCATTATTATCAACACTTCTACCTTATTCTCATATTATCATATTGTAGGGATCAGTATTGGACGATTGTGCTCCTGATCAATTGTTGCATTTTCTTCATGAGAGGCTTCTTCAATATATCATTGCATGGGTTAGAATATTGATCGAATAATTAACATAAAAACCTTCAATTTTATTGTGTGCATTGTAATGAACATTTGGGATATTGATCGAAATTTCGCTTCGGTCCAAAATTCATTTTCCACATGGCAAGTCCGTTAAGTAAAGTATTTCATTGGTAAAAAAACTTTTTCATTACTTTCGAATTCATTATGAACTCTGAACCACAAAAAATAAATGTTCTTATTCAAATTGGGCAATTGAAATCCCCGCAAAATTAAGGGATAAACGTCAGAGAATAAGAATTATTTTCGTTTGAGAATACATTTAAAGTGAGAGCATAGTTCATCTACTTGTACAATTCATTCTGGCTGTCTGTGTCCTCATGTTGCTACAGAGTCACCGTAACGTCAACGTGCAATCAGCAATGCGTTAACCCCTTCACCCTCTCCATTCTGTTCTCCCTGCCACCACATTCCCTCTCCCAATGCAATCACGGTCCATTGTGTTTCGCGTAAACCTCACTATCCTCATCTCACCCTATACCCAGCATATTGAGGCACCTCATTCGCATGCAAATGTCCTTGGGTAAAGGCGAATATCTCTGATGCAGCTTACTTTAGATTAAACATTGTCATATATAATTAAAATCTACTATGATTTATTCAACACTCACCTTTTGATAATTCGATGCGACTAGAAGATACTTTTGGTCAGACGATAACGCATAGTCAAATACCAATTGTGGATCGAGCGCCTGAAATTTACGAGTGAAAAACTTATTAGTTGAATTTATTATAAGAGTGCGTTAGAAAATTATTCGTTAATGAAAATCTCCGCCAAGTGAGCGAATGAAAAAAAAAATAACTTCAGCAGTTGAAGAATTGGGTAAATTGTTTTTCTTTTTGTTCTTTTTTCATTAAATAATGAGGAATTGAACGGACTTATGAAAGTTTCGACAAACATTTTCACTCTTTTGCTGGAGATCTGTTCATTTTCTTTCGTTTTTCCTTTTACATTAACTAATTGAATCCTTACTCGCTCATTCTCTATCGGATTAATTCGATTTCTTTTCACGATTGTATTTTTTGTTCCCTATTCGAAATATTGCACGACAATTCAGTTTTTTGAGCCGCGACCTACGGCAATTTTTTTTTTTCTATCAACTCAGTGTTTCACTGATGATTTCCCCAGTTTCCACTAGTATCTGTATATATGTATACGAGTACAAGCGTCGAGGGCTTGTCGGTCGTTTCGGGCGTCCACGGAGAAATTAACGTCGGCAGCTGCCTTGCGGCAGTAATTAGACGCTATACGTGGCATTGGCAAAATTACTATACGATTGTTTGTATATAACGTATGCGCATACCGTATCAGAGGAAATTTTCAAGGGGGAAAGTGCAAGAATAAGGACAGAGAACAATAGATAACGAAAAAAACTACTCATATTGACTATAAGCTGAACGTGGACGCGTTTGAATCATTAAAAATGTTGAAACGCCAATCGCGGGGAGTGATCGGTGATGGAAAAAGCCTTCACTTTAATTCTGAAGCACACCCGTAGTACTAAACGTTCCAAGTATAATATTTTGTATGACGAGGATTGAATTAATCTCAATTTAAGGTCCCTCAATCGATTGACATCATAGACTTCTTGTGCGTTATGTCATAAAAATGATCATGATGAGAGATATTTGTTTGAAATCTGTGATGTTGTTTTTTTTATACTTCCAACTAATTTCTGTTGCAGTAATTTCGGTTGAGTATCATCCTCATGTTCACAGATGGAAATTTGTGTTTGGGAAAGAAGGTTTGGGCAAGGATAAATTTTATTTCTAATTTAAATGCAAATTTTAGAGCTTCGATTGAGACCAAGACATGTTTTATTCACGTTCTCTTTTGAAAAAATTAGGATACAATCATTGACTGAATGGGTTCTTGAGTTTTTATAATGGAATAAGCAGCGAATAAGTGAATGTGCTATAGAATCGGTGACTATGCATGGTAGGTGACATTACATATTATTTTTTACAAGAGATTACTTGATTTTTATATCCTAATGATTTGTGCGATAGAAGTGTGGGAACTTTTGTTTTCATGCCACAATTTTTTTTCCTATCTGTACTGCATTAAACTTTATAATACTATTTCTTTAATAATCAGAAAATGTGTACTTCAATTATCCGCATCGACGTTATGTAGTGAACTGACATGTCTCTAACAAATTGGATGTTTGATAATAGTTTAACTTTAATCAAATTGATTGTAGGAAAAGTATTCTATGTTGTCTGCAAACTGACTCTCAACACGAATTGTTATTATAGAACTGAAGTTACAATATTTAAATGAACAATTAATAAAAGTTTTCCTTATTTTCCAAACAACTTCATCGCTCTCGTGTTCCGAAATTTTATAATATAAGCAAATAAAATTCCTCACCGGATGTGCTGAGTTCAGAATTATCCTTGATGATGACGCGGTGATATTGTAGATCATTATATTACCATGTTGATCACGATAAAGAATTTCATCATCTGAAAAACAAATAGAAATACGATACATAAATAAGCATATGTTGATGGAAAATTATACGAAGTCTATTCTCATTATTTACTTATATTCGTTTGTACTCTAAGCGAAAGTTCTCAGCGATATCTCAATAGAATGAAGAATAAAATATCAATAAACTCGACAAGTGCTAACACTGAGCCAAATTGAACACTGTGCAAACTTCTTTCTACTTCTATTAATAATCGAATAGTACTGATCATTTTCGATCCTAATGAGTAGATTTCATTTTTTCTGATAGTCTTATTGAAGTCTTGTATCAGTAATTATATTTTAAATATGTTGAAATAATTTGTGTGTAAATTTGATAGAAGAGATGGCTGGTAGGTAACAATATCATTCCAATTATTTTCATTGGTTGAATAATCGATAGCGTACCAACAAAGCGAATTGAAAAATGTTGATTCTCGAATTGTGGGAAGGCACATGTGAGGAATGTGCACCTCCGTCAATGACCTGGTGCACATATAGTTTACATGAACGTGAAAGAAGTCGGTTGAATAAATTTTCCCGATTTCGAATAACGGAACTACGAGTCGAATAATCAATCTCTATGCGGGAAGTTTGTAGCATAAGTCAATATTTGAATAGTTAGAAAACAATATAAAAGTTTCAATGATTTAGAATGCACCAACATTCACTGCCCGGTTTGTTCATGTATTCGTTGCAGTTACGAGGGTAGGAGTCTTTATCACTTCTGGACCGTACTACCCCCAATTCACATTAATCGTAATCTCTTACGCGGCCAAAGTATTTTTGGTCTATCTTCGATGTTGATCTTCCAATATATCGTAAATAATCGATCATTCGACGTGTATTAATATCATGATAATCAAATTTAAATGAATAAAAAAGTGTCTCGTTTCATTTCCCATTGTATTAAATTATATTCTTATAACACCTTTGAAAAATAATCATCGTGTGAATTATCAAACAAATGTGCCACTCTCTTTGTATAATTTATTACATTTTGTTCTTTGGTACATTTAATTATACCCATTCTATGCGAAGGATTGATTAGCAAATTTCACGCTGATATTTATTTCATCAAGGTAACGGTATATTCTACCCTCAAATATGAATTGTTTGTACATTCTACATATTTTCCACAAACAACGAGGCATCATTCATGATTCCTCTGTCATCAACCAGCTTCTTATTCTATCTCTTTCTAGGAGATGCAAAATTACTATGACATGAAGGTATCAATGCAATCCATCCCTATATATTAACATAATTATTAGTCACTATCAGCCAAAGATCCAGTTTGTCATTACCATTGTAGTTGTACCGGAATAAATCTGTTCATGATATAAATTGTCACAACCAATCATATCTAGAATTGATAATTAAAAGGTAAATTGTCAGAGACATTTCCTCAAGACCATTCAATTATACAATCTACGCACAATTATTGAATAAAATATCTGAGAAAATAAAATAACGGATATAAGCTTTCAACCTTAAATAGAATAAATCAAAGCTATCATTTAATTTACGTAGATAAAGAACTGGATATATAGTGAAAACGTGAGTGATAGGATTCTATTGATGTATACAGATGAGATTGAATTCCTATGCAATGTTGCAGCTTCACTGTAGCCCCTTCAGTCACCAACTAAACCGTCGATAAATGACGCGTCCGACATTGACTGGTATTGTGTAGGCAGAGGGAAATCGAATTCACACGCACCATTCATAGTATCCGGATATTAACGCGTGGAGTTTGCACCCGCGAGAGTAAATATCACGAGTATTGTTCTACAGAGTGTGCAGACATAAACACATATGCATAGCGATGAGAGCGCCAGACAATGAATTTGTTTCTACCATCACTTTGCACAAACTCCATGTTTTGATCAATTCCAATTTCGATTTAGAAGCCGGAAGGCCTGACCTCGAAACACTGCTCGCGGCCATGACTAGTTCCTGGACAATTGCGTTCACTTGGAATTTACTCTGGCACAGACTATCAATCACATATCGACAGACTATGTCACTTGAGTGATACAAATTGATATTACATACTAGAAAAAAAAATGGCTTGTGGGAAAATATTTTATGGCAACTGAGTAAATGTAATTTGTGCTATAAAACCAATGAACTGTACAATTCTATTGAGTTATGATAATATATAATTAAAGGTTACATGTAATCAGAATTAGGCCTAGAAAAATTATTATTCCATTCGTTATATTCAATCTTTAATGAATCTCATCATATTCTATTCCATAGCTCATTGCTTGAGTTTACATTTCTGGCAAATTAGAGAAATGATTGATATGAGAAAAATGCACACATTGTGGAAAATTCAAAAATTCATGAAGATGTCAATGTCAAGTGGCCTCAGACGTGGTTCAAAATTTTGACTGTATCCTTTCTAGAACTAGACATGCCAACAGTGAAAAATTGTATGATCATGTGTTTTTTTGGTGCAAACACCTATTTCAACTTGATATAAATCCCTGATGTATTCATACCTGTATGATCACATCACTACTTCGCATATCAACGACCAAGATTCGATCTTATGTAGTTGACATTGACATGAAATGTCCTGACAAATATTACAGCGCAATATTTTTATGTCCCATGAGATTGCATATGAAAGAGAAACTGATATAGATATAAAAGAAAAAACCGATGTGAAGTGGAACAGGAAGACGCAGAGTGAAAGAAGCGACGTGTCCTCATATGGCAATGTAGAGAAGACAGGAGGCAGTATATAGAGCAAACTGTTACCAAAGAGCCACACATTTTGGGGTCGATGACTATCAGTTTCATGCTGACAGCCGAGAATTGTGGATAAGGGTTGTTATGCAAGAAAAAAAAATTGATGACAAGGGTATAGGGTCAAGGGATGTTGTGATGTTTCACTTATCTTTATTTCCGTATGGAAGCTATTAAGTTCATTTCCTCTGTTTTTTTTTTGTTTTCTTGTTTCGTTTATTTATTTATTTTCTTTTTCATTATTTTTTCAGCAAATAAGATGAAGTGGTTTTGGGGATGGATAATGAGGAGTGATAAAAACAGTAAGGAAACAAACTTGTGAGAAAATAAAATTCGTATATACATAGAAGTGTATATGTGTATAGTACGATAGTTAGACAACTAGAAAGTAATCCGTTGGTGAGATTCATTGGATTAGCAATCGTGTCCACAGCTGGTTGCTCATCTTACTCGCACCAGCAGCGACAAACTCCCGTTAACTTCAGCGCAACGTGCGGTTAATCGACGCTGAAGGGTCGTTTCAAACGACCCGGAGAGTGAAGAGAGATGGTGAGGATGAGCGAGATGGTGGGATGATGAGAGGGAGAATGGAGAAGAGTGGGACGATGATACGGGGTGTGTGCTAACTTTTTGCGGTGATGGTTCCACAATTCGATAGACAGTTGATCGAGTTGTCGAGCAGACCACGTGAAATTATGGGACTACATTCAGAGATTAAATTGCTCCCTGTCCAATGACGACCATGATGCAGAATGAGAGGAGACAATTATATTATCGACAGACAATATAATTTTGGGATCATTATTAAATTATCAATATAGAGATACGTAGATAATGTTGAACTGTTTTGGAGTAGAGAATAGAATGGGCGATGACATTAATTAATTGAAAATTGTTGAAGAATTGATGTTGATAAATAAATTTTTATTGTGGTACTGAGTATCGTTGGAATAACTAAATTCACCCCAACATCGAAAGTTTTTAAAAGTTATACAGTATTTTTATTTTGTTTGTTGGTGTATTTATTATTGACTTTTTTCCTTCTTTTGTTTCCTTCCCGGATCTCTCATTTCTATCGTTTCTTTTGTCGTCTCTCTATCAGAGACGAGCACGAGGCCAGATATTCCCAGGTTTTTCGAATTTATTTCATTTTATTTACTTCACTTTTACTCCTAAATCTTCCATCAGTCCTCCCTGTTCGTTGTTTTCGCATCGACATGTCTCTTCATGTTTTTATTCATTCCCTTTTCCGAATGTATTTTTTCATCCAGTTTTATTTAGTATTACCAAGGTAGTGTAGAGATAAAAAAAAAACAGATTGATAGATGGACGTTATTGAACGATGATGAAGATAATGGAGGACGTGATGAAAATTATGAGGAAGCAATATTCCGATGAATTTAGAATTTACTCGGTATATTTTGCATGGTTATTGCTTAATTTCGAGGGTGCGGAATTTCTTGAGTGTGTAAATATAATCCATCATGCACTGCAGTTAGAGGAATCACAAGTAGAGATTATTATCAAAGTTGTGAGTTATTCCAACAACAATTCAAATGTTTTGAGTCAAAATGCTATCAAAATATTTCAAATATCTGCGTCATAGCACTATAATATCTTGAAATATTCTCTCAAGATTCATTTGCATGAGATAACTTGCAGTTCACCTACTGGTGCAGAAGGTGTAGGATTTTCCAGAAGGAAATATTTGAAGTGTTAAAAAATGTAGAATTTGCTGTGATAATTTCTATCGTTCATGAAATACTTCTTCATTTGAATATGAATTTCAACATAAGCAAGAGTTTATATTGATATTTTCGACAGGGAAAAATACCAACTGGTTATAGTTGATTTTTTTCATGAATAAAAATAGAAGAAAGATTTGAACCCACAACGGCAACAACACTGTGATAAATTGGGTGAATTTGAAAAAATATGCCAGTTGCTGTTTTAGTACCAGAGTGTTTTATGCATATTCATAGCCAGAGAAAAATATAACTCTACCGAAATGTATTCACCTCGTCAACCCCAAGTTCATATTTTAGCTCTCCAGAGAAATCAAATAGATAAACTTAAGTAACTGCCCAAAGGGCTCTTGGCATAGTTCTTTGCGCGAGATATTTTCAAGTAACAAAGCTACAAATTGTTTGGAAGAACAGTGTTAAACATTCAATCACATGTAGATCTGCACAACCATCAGTGAAATAATACAAAATAATTAAGATGAAAAATTATTTGGTGTGGTGAATCGAAAAGTACATCTCGTTTTTTTTGTTGATTTCCGTTCATTCGTTCGAATGTGTCAGGATTTTGTTGGAAGGATCAAATATAAAAAAATGAGAAACGTGGGGGAAGCGAGCGTGACAAATTAGAGCTGATATGCAATTTCAATATTTATTTGCGATGAAAAAAAATTGATTTGAAGCCATTAGGAATGGAATATGGAACATGTGCTCACGTTTTTTTATTTATTGAATGGGAAAAATTTTCACGCACTTTCGTGATTGCTCATTTCTGTAATAAGTGTTGGTAAATATATATTCATTCGGTAGTTTCCATTGAATGTATCATTCATTCAATATTTGTTGAAAGAGTAAATCTGCTCTTTTGAAAATATATTGGCTTTGAAAATACATTGCAGTTTTCAAAAGATCATAATCTGATACGCAGATGAACATCAACATCCATTTACTTCACACTGTTTGCCTGCAGGAATGCATCTATCCATGGGTGGTTCATTATAATCTGTCATTCGTTGGCAAAATGAATATATAATAAAAACTTTCAACCCAATTCAGTTTCATTTCCGAACAATTTGTCAAAAAATCGTTCGACTTTTTCCGCTGTAATGACAAATATTAAAAAAATGATGCTATAGAAAAATAAATTTCGAGTAACTTCATTGAGTCAGATGAAATTAACAGACTTGAACAACTATAATCAATAGTTAAGTCAAAATAGAATGGAAAAAGTGATGGTCCAATCGAAAACATTTAAAAATGTCATTTTTCACAAGATGCCGAACCCATTCCGATAAATCTCTGTCACTTGCTGGAATTTGAATGCATCTGAGACATTCCGTGTGAAATTGCTATCGAAAATCCCGTCATTATCTGAATGACATGAATTTCCAATATATTTCATCAGTGCTTCAAGGAGCCAAAGTATCTAAAGTCCTCCAAGTGAATTTTTATGACTTTTTCTCACCATTTGTTGCGAAAATTCGGCTAGAAAAGAATAAATAATTTTGTGTTTTCCATCATCATGTGTTTTTGGAAACGACTATTTGATGAAAAAATCGGTTTGCAGTAAGCTCGAAAGTCCAACTGGAGAGCTGTAGAAGTCAACTAAATGAGCTCATAAACGAATCCTAAGGAACATTGGCTAGTATCGAATCATTCAATTGGAAAATTTGGTTCTATCGTTACAAATCAAAGTTTATCTCAACACAATCAAGTCAATGATTTCCTGTTAATGGAACGTATGGTGTTCGCCATAAAGCACTGAACTATGATGGAGCGATTGGTCAAATCGATGGCAATTCATTTTCATCCAACATGCAAAAGATGAGATAAATTGAAATGGTGGCGCATAAAAATAAAATATTCCCAAAGGGTCTTGTTACTGAACAATAACAATGATGTGGACATTGGTAGGACGTTGCGAAGTGGGGAAGATCATGGGATATCTCTGTGTGTTTTCTCCCTTCATCATTCTCTGATGTTTTTTTTCTTTTCCTCCATAGAATCTGGTGGAATGAGAGGATATACTACAGCGCCACTATTTTACCAACTGAAACGAGAATAAAATCCCTTGGGATCCAGATATTCACTCGAATATATATATATATATATATATATATATTATATTCCAATGCTCCAGAATTCGAAATAATACTCGAGAGCATTCCCACAACCACCGAAAATTGTTGAATGCGGAATTTCATACGCGATCGTTATCCCGAAACTTTGAGTTGGAATGTGATCGTTAGGTCGGGACAGGCGAACGCCTCTTCGATTCTCAAGTATTTCTGTCGATACCTCGCGTAGTTAATGAGATCTCGTTGACTATAGAACAGACATTTATATGATTTACATCCATCCTCACCTATTTCATCGTTGAATTGTGTCGAGCACAACAGTGGACTGAGTTTAATCAATTTATCGGCTAAGGAATAAATTCGACATGCAGATTTCGTTAATAATCTGTAGACAATTGAATCTTTTTTTTTTTTTTACTTTTACGTGAACTTTGTCGACTCATTGATTACTTGAGGCAATAATTTTCATAAGTTTAATCGCATCCTTTTTCAAATATTTTATTCCATTTCAGTCATTTAATTTAATCATTGAGATCAATATCTCGTTAAGCTTCTCACACTGTAAAAATTCACGACAAAAAAACCATTCATTTCATAGTTATTCCTTCATTCTTTTGTGACCGCTGAATAAACTTTGTCCTGATTAACGAAACAAGGGTGCGACAGGGATAGATAAAGCAAAATAAAAAGAGAAGTTGCATGAGAAAGAGAGTGGAAAGGAGGAAATGGGAAGAGCCGAATGAATTTGTTGAGAATTTAAACGAGCGTCGCACAAAGAAAAACTTCTCTAACTGCTCTAGTGAAAAACGTAGTTGCGGAATGTGAAAAATAGTGGAGCAAAAAAAAATTTACAAAAAAAAAAAGCGGGAAAAAAAAACAACAAAGAAAACACAAGGGAGAGAGAGAAAGATTTTAATCTGAGAGTTTTGTCCACACTTAGAAAGAATTTCATCAACGCCATTATTCCCACTCACTTCTTTTTTCCACATTCCCGCAGGACTTTTAGTCCCAGACACAATATACTTTTATAACTTTTTTTTTTGCCTACGATTCGTTTCCTCTGAATCCCGAGTACTCGGTCCGTCTCTCTCGCGTGACCGAGCGATAATTGTTCATTCTCATTCGAAATTAAGTTTCACTACAATGTTTCTTCACATATTTAACTGCGTATTTTTTCACCTCCCGGAATTTGAAAAATGAGATTAAAAAACTTCACAAAACTTGTGTGATGAATGGTGACGAGTTAGTATAAATGGAAAAAATAAAAAATAAAAATAACTTACCACTGAGCCAAGTGCCATTAAAGCTTTTACTGGACAGCCAACCACTAAGCCACTCATCTAAGGTGATGCTTGACGCAGCGGCTGTTCGAGGAGTTGCGGTATCACGACTACCAGTCAGGAGAATTATCGTCGCGATCAGCAAGGCAAGCACAACCAGTGCTAATAGTCCACCGGCTAGAAGTCGACGCCAATTCCGACGATTGTTCTTCGTCATCAGTTCCTGCAACATAAAAAAAATTGCCTTTAACATCCTGCGTAGTAATAGTGCATTTCTATTTTTTCTTCCACCGCTTTTTAATGTCTGAGTAGGGATGACTTTATTGGAATTGAAGTTAGGGATTGAGTGGAAATGAAATACGACGTTATTTTTATATTGGACTTTGATAATATTTATCATTGGTACTCCTGATATTGACATATTCGGCTTTTTCATTTCCTTCACTTCGCTTTTTTTTCTGCTTATTTTTTCGTCCATTGATTAACCTCCCCTCTACGATTATGACTCTTCACAGAGCGAAATTATGTCTAGACCATGACGGTGAATTTATTCAAATATATGCTTGCATATTTCATATTTTACACACAGCCACAGACACGCTGGCAAGTCCACATCTCCCTGGATATCGAAATCTTTTTTTCTCTACATTTTTTTTCACCATCCTTCTTCTTTTTTATCAAAAGAATGAAGTAAAAATTTGCATTTTTTTGAATTTAATCAGTGATTTTGTCTTCTGTATCATTTTGCGATTTATATGATGGAAGTAAAGAGCTACATTATATGAATAAAAATAAAATGAGGGCGCAAAGAAATCATTTTTCGTGTTGTTAATGGAGTTGTTGGGAAAGCAGAAGCGATTCTAAATGTATTTCCTTCCTCGCGGTAAATCAACCAACTTACACATACATGAAAACTTTTCATTGGGATGGACACATGCTAATGTACCGAACGAAATGGCGCCGCATGAACAAGGATTTTCAATGCTCCATCTCATTATTCTTATAGTATACATATAACTATAAAATTTTCCATCCAGAATGTTATTTATGGTATCCGTCTAGCGATCTATCACTTACAAAAGCTTTTCTATGGTATTTTCACTTTGGATTGAACATTTAGTTTGAAAACATGAATAGAAAAGACATGTAAATATTGACAAACATTTTGAGAACTGATAAATGTACAGTAAATAGTTGTTATCGCAACATGTTTAGTCATTTCAGCTGTACTCATATGTCAGTCATACGAAAGAATCTAAAAAATAAGTTTTCTTCACCCTCATTATTTATTGATGGGCTAGTGCTTAATGATATGTGGAAGAACTTTGTTGAAAAGTTTGATGACCTAGAAATAATGTAGGATTGCAGTCAAGTGCGCGCAAGACTAGAAATGTCCCTCAAAAAGTTTGGAAGTGTATTCATTAAAACTATGTTTTCAAACTTGTCAGCAAGATATCTTGAAAATTAAAGATTCGATTGAACCCGAAGGAGTTCTATTCACTTTATATTTGAATGTCCTCAGACTCGTATCAGAATTGAATGGATCCATAAGAAAATTCAAATTACTCTTCGGCAGACTGGGGTTGGAAAAACTGAAGGAGAAAAAAACATTTCTTACCGCTTCTTATTTCTCCCTAATTCCTTTTCAAACTGTTATGTCAATTAATCACAAGATGTATTCGTTCAATCTATCGAAAGTATTCAGGCTATTTCGCTAGTGATTTCATAATGAGTTGAGAACAATGAGTTATTACAAATGTTAAGCATTGAGAATTATGAATGGCAGAAATTAAAAAAGAATGTTTGGTCATACAGGTCGATGAAACCTCAGAATACCGAACTGCGCATTGACAAAAAAAAAATACGCAAAAAAGAATAAAGTTCAAATTCATTTGAACAATTTTCTTGTCTTAACAATACAAAAGTAATGCCATAAGCTCGCGAATTTGTTTTAGAGTAACAATAGCAAAAACTTCAGCAAAAAGTCAATTGGAAGGCTGTAAAGAAGTATAACTTCCTACTACTGAATATGACGCGAATAAAATAAGCAAAAATTGATTGTAAACAAAATGAAAGACCCGCTTTCATCAAAGTTATCATCAACCCCAAATATTTCTTTGTTGTTTTTTTACAGCATAAGCAACGCACATGGGAAACAATTGGTTACTTATCGTAATCACTGCAATACTTCAATTTGCCAATTGTTACTTTATCATAAAAATAAACACCACATCAATCAATAATCGCGTAAGATCTAAAAAACAGTTAAGAGCCAGTTGCTCTTATGTTAAAATTGCCAGTGAACAAGACCATTACTGACATTTGCTCTTTTCTCAATAATAAAACCTTTATGCAGTAAATACAAAAAATAAACAATCATTTAATCGTATATAAATCTATTTTATCGAGATGGAATTTGATACGATAGCTCTGGGAGTCATTATCGGCAATTTCTTTCTACTCAACTGCAAATGGGGTGAGGCAGATACAAATAACTCTTGTATATTCTCCTCTTCTTCTTTATTGTGTCCAATATAATTTCATTTTTCCCAATAATAGGACCGATCCTATGGGAATCAAGAAGAAAACGTCTATAATGGATAATATCGTTAGTTCGCGTGCAAGTATCGTGTTCCACGTGAATGCCCATTTCATTTTCTTTCTCACTCTGTTACATTCTATATATATATGTATTTATATAATGCCAACCACTCACCGCAACTGTGCTCGTATAAGCTTTTTAAATTGATTCAACCTTCTATCGGATGATTGAAAGTAAATATAAATTTATTTTGCAATAGCAAACAGAACATTTGCAGCAAAAAATTTTGTAATTTGATTGGTTGAATAATTAAATTTTCATCAAAATGTTTTCAATCATGAATTATATTTTTTCATCTACTTCAAAAATTTATACACGAATAAAAAAAACTGCGTTCCATTATGTAATGTTCTGAGTATATAGTGTGGAGGAGGATCGCGGTTGCGTGAACATGCTTGGCTTATTTTTGATGTTTAAGCCCCTTGATAAATCGCTGGGGATGGTGAAGGAGTTCACGCGGACTATTCCCAGGTTGGCGATTCCGCCCTCTAGAGTTTGCTTCTTCACGGGTCGTCGCTCGTGCGGAACTGCGAGCCACTCTTTTTTTACTTGTCTTTCTCTCTAGCTTCTTTGCTTGCTCGCATTGACTTTTCTTTTTGCAGCTTTCTCTTTCATTGCTGCCTCTCGGGACTTGCTGCCGCCGCCTGGATTATTAATCCCCCGGCCGTTATAAAGTCGAGAAATACGGGACGTGGCGTCGTTCCAGATTCGTGAATTAAATCGGGTGCTCTACACAGCGCGGTACTCTACGAGCTGGGTACTCAGAGGAATTCAGGACGACTGGGGCTTTATTTCCAATTGTATTCCTTTAGACGTACTTTCAGTTCGTCCCTTCAATATTTTCTTGTTATTTATGTTTTTTTTATTTGTATCTCCTCTTTTTATCATACACTTTTCTTCTCCCTTTCGTCGTTTGAAAATGAAGAATACAATTGACGAAGCTCGCCGCTCCAAGTATCTCTCAATGACGGTCGAGTGGAATTTTATTGTTGAGTGTTTTGCAGTACTCAGTTGTGACACTGTTGAGAAAAAAACTGTTTTTTATCGAGTGATAGTTTCATTGGACGGGTTATGAGGGTACAAAAGGTTTTACTGTTCAGTCACGTAGAATTGTGGATGTGATTAAGATATCGAAAAGTTATTCGAAAACAAATCGCCAGAACTGACAGTTTTATATTAGTTTCTTATATTGATTCTCACATCGCCAAATAAATCAAATGAATCAATGAAGTACTCTCCACCATGCTCTTGCTGCATATCATCTCTGAAATGTAATTTCCCATTTGTAATTTCGAAGCTCGTAATGTTCAATTTTTTTTTTTTTTTCAACACAAAATTTCTCATTGTACCATCTTCACCAGAATGGATTTATCATTACCCAACGTAATGTGGCTGAAATTGTTCAATTGAAATTTTTTTGTTTGACCTGCAAACTATCACTTGAAAATCAATTTCATCCTTTCTCAAAGATTTGACCAATATTTCTCTTCATCCTTATGTGAATGTCTCAAATCACTAAATAAACTTCTAAATTACTGATCCAATTATTCTGAAGTTCAGTTGCGAACAAACATTCCAACAGTGTACACACATTACAACTATTTGCATTCAAGTAAGTGCATCTTACATGCTAACGACACCCAAGGCATTTCATTGTTATATCTCCTCTCCATTAACTCTTTTAGAATAATTGACAGATCGTCTTGAGTCTCACATCAATAATTTGTCAATATTTATAGCAGTATCCTAACAACACAAAGCCGAATCGAGATTATCCCATCTCACAATATGCAAAAACGAAAGGAATCTCAGATTTATGTTTTTTCGTCAACATCGTATGTTCCACATTTTTCATTCGGTTGATTTTGTTAACATCAAATAAATTCCATATAGCAGGAACAATAAAATTCTATCGTACCACATAATGATATTCTGTTAATTCTTTTGCATTCATTATTATACGAAACGCGAGAGAGTTCATGAATTGAGGTTGAATTGCGGAGGCGTTTGAAACCCACTGTTCAGAGTTGAGAGAATACTTCGGAGCTCGTGCATATATATAGGGTTTATCGTATAACTGGATAAACCTTTGCTTAATGCTTACAAAAATTAATGCTCCAGTAGATGTAAAGTAATCTCTGATTCTTTTTCTCTTCCACACTTGTTTTTTTTTTTTTTTTTCGAGTGCGAGTAGACTGCAATTTCACTTGACATCCAAGTGGGTTTAAGTCGTCGTCGAAACATTTCTGCTCTGATGAGTCCAGGTGTGCGAATTCACAGAGCATATTTGTGACAGACTGGTGTATTTATTTGTATATATTATTCGCATATACACACATTTTTTAATGAGTTGAAATTAGTTGTGGTTCAGCTCAGGGCGTAACATAGTGTTTATTCATTCTCTTTTCTACCTCATGAAGTTGATCGAGAAAACGATGGTAAAAAATGAATATGAACTATATTTTCGATGGAGAGAACTCACGATATGCTATTTACACACTAGGCCTGTACGATTACACGTTGAGATACTCCACTTACAGGATGATTATACCAGTGGAGAATATCTTCGTCTCTATGGAACAAGTGCATCATGACATTTCTACATTTAGAGCTTAATTCTCGTAACACACCACATAGGTATTGTGGTTAGAATTAATCCAATGTTGATGAAAGCTTTTCGTGGTTTTCTTTTACGTAAATTTATGTGCAGAACACATCGGAATATCTTGTGGTTGTAACTAGTGAGAAATTTGATGAAATCAAAGATTCATTCAAATAATATTTCCGCATTGAAAACAGAGAAATAGACAATAACTTGGTACATTTTTCGTTTTAGCAATGAAGCTTGTTATTCATCAGAGTGGAATATGCTAATTTGCAGCTTTTTTTCACTCTTTAGTCGCTCCACCATATGTTTATATTTATATGAAAGCACTGTAAAGCAGAGTGGGACTTTTCCTACTTTTCCAAGTATTTATATTCGGGTGTAAATCTTTCCTCATTCACGTGCTAATGGGAAGAAATCTCGAAAGCCACGCGGTGAACAATTCTCATTGGAGTAAAGTTATACTGCGTCCAACATTAAAGAGTTAAGTTTATCTTTCTTCTGTGCTGGTAGAATCTGGGGCGTTCATGAGGAAATTGAGAACTAAAAGTGAACGAATGGACGTTCGTTAAACACTATAAATGTTGAGAGAGGGAACTGAAAATACTTGGGAAATACATTGAGATTATTTATGGATACCGCGGGGTATCATCAATATTAATTGCAATCAATACACAATAATTAGTTCCAACTTTGTGGATTCCTGATGAACAAGTAAATTGGAAAAAATGTTGATAGGAAGGAAATTGAATGGTAAACTCATTTCGTTCAATCAATAGCCGACGATGTAATATTCAAAGGATAGACGAGTTTGCGGGCCGACGATACGGGAGAAGCAATAGACCGATGTTTCCTTACTCCACCTTGTTGCATGGACTTTTGGATTATTAAACTTTGGTAATAACGCCCCTCAACTTCTGGCAGTACATTATCACAAATTTTCAATCTTTCACGTGCTGCAATTCTTCTCCAATAATTTTACGCAGCGGTGAGAAACACACTCTTGAAAAATAATACATATTAAATCAGGAATATTATTAGAGTGGTATAACAATTGAAAACTCGTAGATTTTTCTGAGAGAGTTTCAGTATCGCCGAATCTGAATTGAAACGTGAAAATTGCGATATTAGGAAGGGACAAACACGACGTGTCCGATTGGATTTGAAAATGATTTTCGAATTAGTAAAAAAACTGACAGCTGAATTTTTAGTTTTAGACTTTTAAATTCTTGAATTTTGCATTCAAATTTTTAAGATCCTGGATATGGCAATACTAAAGTTAACATTGGAATCGAATGAATAGAAAAAAATAACCATTGGCGGATCTCATTGGCCATCCAAACACTTGGAAAAGTTTTGAAAAATAGAGAAAGAATATCAGGGAGCTGAGAAATATCGTTAAGAGGATTAAAAAGCTCGCGATAATATTTTTATTTACAAAAAAATTTCCACGCAAATTAAATTCAATTCTACAATTACCTTTCATTCCGATTCCTATTTTTTTCATGATAATGAAACGGAATAGATCCGCTATTTTTGCCATTTTTTTATTTATTATTATTAAAAAAAGACGTTTTTCATCTGTGACGCACAAAATTTTTATCATCTCAAAATCATCTGTTGATGGTATCAATTATTCATTCGACGTAGTAATCAGTAATAAATTTAAAATTTCTGTAAAGCAATGAATGTCACAATTATTCATTACACTGATGTGCTTGGCACCTGTTCTATCATTTCATCTTTTTGCCCCTTAACGAATTGTCCTTATATTACAACAATTCAAATAAACCATTTTAAAATTAAAATTGTATCATACTATTGGGTCTTCATTTTTGTATCTCTGAATTATATTGGAGATTTTCACTTCAAAAATGACCAAGAAGACAAGACAATAGGAACAGGCAATGTGAAGAGTGAATGAGTGATTCAGTCTAAGCATGAGAAATTATGGGTATCCAAATGGAAAACCAACCCTGATTTAATCACATGGATGATTTATTGGATGATACTAACAAGTATATTCTCCGCTTCAATTATTTCAGATGAAAAAAATGCGAAGCTTACGCAGCTTGGCTCATGGAAAATGATGGAAGTAATTGGTTATTCGTCTGGGCAGTGCGATGCATTTGCTACATATAAAAAAAAAATGATTTCAATAGTCGGCATGGATTCAAACACAGAGACGTGTCGTCGGAATTCTGAATGAAAAACCTCAGTCCATCAGAAAACCAAACCAGTCATGTGAAATGTTAATCATGGATATGATAAGAAAATTTCATTCAAAAACGATTGTCAATCACATTTGCGAGATTGGTTTGATATTCATACACATGGCAAACCTCATACATTAATCTGAAAAATCGTCAAATTTTCGAACAAATGTATATTAATGCTTAATATTTTCATGTAGTTACTTATCTTTTACCCAAGTGGTTACAAATTTGTACTGATAAAATACTATACTAAAAGCTCAACAACTTAAAAATTTCCACTAACTTACGATTAAAAAAATAGAACTTTCATTTCACATAGCAATTCCAAAAATTCCAGAAGTAGCTGAATCTTGGCATTGAAGAGAACCTTATAAAGTTTTTGAGTGACCACCCGTTAGATGCTCAGATTGAACGTGAAGTATTACGTTTGGAAAGCTCTCTGAAGTTCAGTGCGCCTTCGAAGATAAAATACAAAGTCTTTGAAAGAAGTTTTAGTATTTATTCTTCTCGAAAGACTGAGTACTCATGAATAACGTAATCTTGACTTACGAAAAGGATAAGTCATCACCTATCCACATCAGTTAATTTTGAGATTTTCTAATGTTCAAGTAACTGAGAATCCCATTCTTGTCTCATTGTTCATCAACTAATATGTCAGTGCCTCTTCATTGTCGCGTCTGACATGATCAACTGGATTTGAATTGGAACCACTAAGACTGGATTGACATTCAAGAATTAGAGTAGGATGCTTACACTGACCATTGAATCTTCCATTTTTGAATTCTATAGAGAATTCCAATGATTATTATATCCAACTCATCAACTAGCGACGAAGAGAACATCGAACGATGGAAAGATAATGTAGAACTAGAATGATTAAAATTGTCTTTCTCGATATATGATTTTACGATAAATTCGCGATGAGTCCTCACCGATTCAGTTGACCCAAGTTATTTGACAGCATTTCTCAGTTCTACGTGCAAATGTAATGCATCTAGTAGAGTAAGTTGACTATAGACGGACGAAGAGTGCAATGGACGCTTCCGGAGTTCAGAAGACTCAAGATGATGTAAGAGGTAGTGAAACGGAAGAAGTATAAGACCCCGAGAGAGTATTAAATAGAATGATAACCAACCAAAAGCCTGAGCTGCCCGGTCGATCGTATAGTTAAGGCGCTTACATAACCATGTCATGTAGCTCGAGCGCGATTTCCAATGGCTTTATTTTTTGAAAGAGTTAACTTTTCCCATGGCCAATATTAAACGAAAAAAATAATGGCAATCACGGCTGATTAATAGTTCGTTCATTAAAGAGGGATTCTGTAATATAATGAAATAGTTGTATTTGATGAGCTACCTGCAGTTTTACAGACTAGTGCAAATGCAGATCTTCTCAAGTATATTCGTCGAGATCGTCATACATTGAATATAAACTCCACAACGATCAATTGACAATTCAATACGCGATGAAGCAATACTAAATTCCATATTCATTGCTCTAATTTCTATTCAGCTTAAATTCCTATGTATCTCATTCTTTTCCCGCTGTATCGTCCAAATCTTTATTTCTTAATTTACAGCAATTGGAATTGAATGAATTAACGTTATATCCACTTTTTTTCTTCTTCTGAAAATTGATAAAAAACAAAATAATTCAAAAGGAGAATTATCTTAAGCGATAATTCTTTTCTCAGTTTATCTGAACAATGTGACATCTTCTCCATTTACCCCAATGAGAGAGGACGAGGGACCGAGAGAGGGTTGAATGTCGTTGGAAAAAAAAAAAAAAAAAAGAATAATAAAACGAGGGTTGGAAGGCAATTAAGTTAATTGTGAGCCTTTTCCCTGGACTTTTTATCCAGGATCTTGCACTGCACCTTTATCCTTCTCTTGTTCCCCACGTTTATTTATTCTTTATTTGTTTATTTATTTATTTACTAATTTCCCTTTTATTTACTTTCTACTTTTTTTCGTCGCCTGACATGTACTGAGGGAGATATTATTGCACGAGCATGACGAGTTAGCAATTTGCAATTAAGGCATAAATAACGAACGTTCTTTCATAATACTGGCGATCCCCTTAGTAATATTATTTAATTTTCATTAGTAGTGATTTTTTCATTCATGAACTGCATAACTACTGTTCACATATAATTATATCAAGTTGCCCAACACTTTAATTTGTTATTTTGTGAGAATGGAAAGACTTGAGACGAAAAAAAAGTGGGAAAACGAAATAGAGAAGTCTTGAGAGAAATACAAACAGGGTAATATACTTTAATCAGAATATATGTATGTTTATAAATTATGTGCTTGGTACTGCAGCGAGAAAGTCATGTAATCCAAGCTAACTATGCTTGGTCATTAAGTATGAAAATTTGTACGTCGTCTTGTAAGACTTTCTACGTAAATCATAGCAGCAAGATGTACTTGTCTCGTTTAAAAAGAATTAATATCCTCCATTTCTTCATTGAATTCATTTTCACCGTGTCTTATTTCTCCATCATCATTAAATAATGTAGATGGATCACTAATTATTGAGAAGAATCAATTTTTCAACAATAGGAGAAAGAAGAATTCCACAATGTCGTTGAAAAAATGGGAATGAAAGAGGGTTTCATTCAATTGTGTCGGAATGCTTCAGGTCAGTATACACACAAACTGTGAACGCAAAAGCCATTGGGACATTGCCAGAATTAGAGTGATGGTTCTTATCTCTTCCACTCTGTGTCCCCTCTGGTACCTCTGCTCTTTCTCCTTCGTATTTTTCTTTTTTCATGTGTTGTAATTCGATTTCTTCGAATTTTTTTTTTGTTTCCCTCAGTCCAACCATTCCCAATGTCACAAACGTAATTTCAATCGTCTACGACGGATAGAATCGTGAACTCACAACGACTCGGAGCGATAATACCAATACGAGAGTACAAATAAGAGAAAGAAATAAAGGATATATAGATAGAAGTGAAGAAAACAAATGGAAATAACTTTTTTGTGAAGACTTTTTTGTTTTTATTGTAAAAAAAAATGTTATTGTGCAATGGTCACAGCTGGATATAATTGTGAGTCTTCAACTTTATGAAGACTGCGAATGCTATTTGACATGCTCTTTCTACCAACATTGTCAGCACCATCACAGATGTGCATTTGCAGTATACAAGCAGATTAATTAGTTCGAATGCCCATTATTGTTACCTCATGTAAACGAACATGAACTCCCTTTGCACTGCGTCCATTTATGTGGCATTACAGAATCACTGAAATGCTAACGAGCAATATTAACAGAAAGGACAAGAAATTAAGGGCATTTCTTAGTGCATCTCCTCATTTCAATAACATTGTGAGTATAAACTTTCTCATATAACTCCACAATTGCTCATATAATTTATTTCTTTTGTTTCAATGGTGGAATAAAAAATGCGGCTTTTCTGCTGAGAGTTATGTAGTCATATTATTGTGATCACAATGTTAGCTTGAAGAAAATATTCTTGTAGCGTTTTTCATGATGAGTTGAGATTGAGTAAATATCATTTTCATTTCATATGCACAATGTTTGCACGACATGAGAAAAATTTGAGTAGAGGAACATTTTCATCATTTTGTCACACATAAATTTATAGCAACATCGTCCTGGAAGATTGAAACATTGTTGATATTGTCTCTCTTCAAAATTTACAAGTCCTATTGTTTGCGCTTTCAAATCAGAGTGCTGAATAATCTATGTTGATTAATCTCTAAACCATTTTGATATGATATGAATTAATATTCTCCTAATGAAATATTTGAGAATAAACACGCACAGTAGGAGCTTGTGGAGAGAACGAATGGACAAAGTAACAATTTGAAGCCATGTTCTGTAAAACATTGGATTCATTTACAATTAGTACTAATTAAAAACATAATATTATATTTGCCTACCGATTTGAACAATCACGAATAAAAGTTGATGGAAAGTTTATTTGAAAGTATTGCGGGGAGATTTTTCACTTTAACTATCAAATCATTTTAACGAAAAGGACCAGTAAATGCACACTGATATTTTTTTCTATTAGATAGAAAGTTTCTCATTACTTCATTGCTCATAATGTTGTTCCAATGTATTGAACAGTATTTCACGAAGTTCTGAGAAAAACCTACCTCAATTATTCAATGCATAATAGGTGAATATTAAAAATTCAAGAATGAACATAAAATTCAAGAGTACAAAATGTAAGAGGAATTGATTATTTTCGTCACAATCATTGAAACAAATACAACTACGAGAAGGTCGATATTGAAATGTCGGAAATGTTGGAGAAGAAAAAAAATCGCTTCTGAATAAATTCAAATTACAAAGTATAATAAAGAAAAAACTATCGAAATATTGAACCACAAATTTCCCCAGTTTCGTTATCCATCAGATGAGTTTCATTACACGTTTGCAGGTAAACCCCGCCATATTGATCATCACAATAACAGTTTCTAAGTGGACCAAGCACTGCCATCTCACAATACAACAGGCGGTTATTCTCCCAATGAATATTTCCAACTGTGTCGCAATATGTGATTCATGTGCATTTTAGTACTGTTCGATTTTCTACTTTGTTTACAATGGGCGAACAATTTCATGAAGTTCATCATTTAAAATCCTGGTGGGAAAATACAACTAAATATTGTCTACCAATTTTTCTGGCAAAATAAATATTTAAGTATCTGTTTGATGATATGCAGTCACGCAAGAAGCGTGAAAGCATAGAAGTTAATTGAGAGGTAACAGCAAGTACAGGGAAAATAAGAGAAAGATAGAGGTCCCCTACACGTCTCTTCTCAGATTCTCGAAATTCAATGAAACCTTTGACATTTCCTTCCTTTCTCTGAGTTCTTGTTTCATCTCTATCCAAACTTGATATTGAAGGAAACTTAAATATAATTATGTCAGCCTTTGGCGTTGAATCCTTTGGTTTTCTATCCTGTCGTTCCCTGTAGTTCTTACTTTCTTGTTTGTCATGTTGTCATCGAAATTCACCGCATCACTTTGTCAAAAATGTACAACTCAAAAATTGTAACTTCAGCGAATTTTTTTTTAATATCATTATTCTCAGACTCTCACGTCATAGATAATTAAATGTTTAATTAATTTTTTTGTCCGTTTGTCTGGTTGTTGAACTGACGGCCATAAGATGGATGAAACGTGTTTTTCCCTAGAGATAGGGGAAAACGAGAGTGGGTAAAGATCTTAAATGTCTATTCACCATTTCCTCAACCTCTCAGTCAATGACAGATTGACTTTCTTCTACCGAATATTCTGAGCATTTTGCTACGTTAAATGGATCCAATTTGTGCTCTCAATCCGCAAATTTCAGCCAATTTCAATGCAATTATTTGTAAGTCGTGAGAGAGAAAGCAGAGTGGAGCGGTGAAAATTATATTTGTACCCTAGTCCGTAATATGTGACCCATCATATTCGATAATTTCACAGTTCTTCTGACAATTGCGTCATTGACTGAACTAAAAGTTTCAACTATCATAGGTAATTTCTGCGACCAATCCCACAATCTGACGATCGAATTACCACAATAGAAATGTCTATGAACAGCAGAAAAGTCCAATAAAAATAGATGAAAGTTCAACCATATATTTCATAAAGAGTTGGAATTTTATACTTCAACTCAATCAAATTACTTCTTTATTCCATTCACACATTCTCCTATCTTATTGAGAGACATGCCAATATCATCTTGGAGAGGCAGAACACCCTTTCAATCATCCTCATTGGTTGTGAAGTCGATCAGATATTTAAGTGCTCGAATTGAAAAAAATATGAATTATCAAATCGCAAAACAACTCATGAAAAAAGTGCGTGCAACCTAGCACCGTCTTGTTTTGACATCGACGGTGGTATTTTGCGGTTATTTCATTGTTTTATTTCTTACACTATCGTGTCAGACCTAATATTGCGACATTCATGCTGATTTCATGGTTTCGAACTTCACTGAAATTTTTTTTTGTAATTTCATGAAGAAGAAAATCGCGTGCCAACTTTTCTATAGCTCGACATCTCTGGATGTGAAACTCATTTCCAGTACTGATTGTCACTGATGTTCATTATTGAAAGCGCGTCTCTCCATTCATCAACTCCGATGGTGACAGTGATTATCAAACTGTTGATAGTAATTTATTTTTCTATTTCCAGTTGTCAATGAAACTGCTGTTGGCTTTTTCTGTTCATCTGTTTTCTTATAAATGATGCCGGAGAGATTTTTTTTTATGTTTTTTTTTCATGGATTCTATCAAGTACCAGCTCTCACAATTGAGTTTTCATTTTTTTCTTTTATGTTGAGTAAAAGATTTAATTTTTCCTTAAATCATCCGTCGAGGTTAGACTGAATGTCTGCAATTCATGAAAGAAGTTGGGATAATGCAGCGATTGCATTAAAAGTCACTCGCACATTTGTAAACAGCGAATAAGGGTCCTTAATGTAATAGTACTTTAAAACTTATCAAGTGTATTCAAAGCTTTTCATATTCCTCTACCACATTTGAAATGTTGTAGTTATTATTAAACAACAATTTAGCGGGAATTTCTATATTGGATATAATCACTAATTATTTTCTTATGATAGGAAGATGTAATGTTGCTATCATTGACATTTTCGAATGAATTAATTGAAGAGTCAAAATGAGGATGCTGAAGTGCAATTCAAAGCTCTGACTTTCAGAACCCACTTGAGACATCTCTTATGATCGTCGAGCTTTTAGAATGTGGTAAATATATAAAGGATATGAAAATATTAGACAATCAATTGTATCATAGTGAAGAATAAAATGTAACGTTGTAGATAAAAATTCTAATAATTTCCAAAAGATGTGAGAAATGCCGTGAAAAAAAAGAGTGAGATGAAAGGAGCGTCAAGTTGATGAGAAATTAAGGGATAATTGATCATTTTACTACCCTTCTATAATACCCATGAAATTTTCTAGTGCATATTTTTATTAAATCTTACACATGAATATTTAATCGTCCACATTGTTATCGTTAATGAAATCAAACCGTAATGAATTACTCAAGAACCTGAGCGAAAAAAACCCTTCAAGCAGCCGTTAATCAATCTGTATTAAAATACCTACATACAATAACAATGAGATTTAATAACAAAAAATTAGTGTAAATTCAGGTAGAAGAGATTAATCGTCGTGGAAAAAATAAGACAATTTTTCAAATATGAGGTCGATGACCATTTTATGTAAAAATCATTCAGAATAGAAACAGTGCGAGGAGAGCATTTGAATAGACTAGAATTTCTCCTCGATTTTATTTTTCTCGATTTCTGGCACATTATCTCATTTAATTTATAAAATGTCGCAGTAAACTTTCACGGTGATCTATTTTTAACAACTGTTTTTCACAAGTAATGCCTCTTTAAATCTCAGTCAAAAAATCCCTTTTATCATTATCTATATATTTATAATTATAGCAGCAACTAATTTTTCATTCAAACCAAACAATTTTCATTTCGTAAAAACGTTTGACTAAACCATTCGTATATTAACTGATGTCGTGAAGTTATAAAATCATTGATTATAGCGATTTTTTGAATCTTCATCAAGTATCAGAAACTTGGTCTAAGAGCAGTTACAATATCGATCAAAGTGGCGTGTAATTGACAGCTGCGTAATTCATGTCCGTTCTCAGTCTATTATTTCGAGTGTACGAATCAACTGGTGATTAATCAATCAATTGCTAGTGCGTCATCTCGTCCAATAATTCTCATGCTTATCTGCATAACCATAGCTATTATAATTACCAGAAAAAATCCTACGACATCACCGATATAATATCAAAATTACTGACTTATTCTTTTAAATTATCGACCCCAGACCTGCAACACATTCATTCATTTTTCTATCATTTCTATTTCCTCGTTACAACTCAACATTTTTATGAAAGACTATCAACTTTTTTCTCCATATTGATTCGATATAACCAATTCAAATATTATCGCAACGTCCTGTTCTCTTAATCTTTACTATATCAGTTATTGCAGCCACTGTTTAAACACTCAGAATCATTTCAGTATTTAACAGACCATCAATGTGCAAAACTATCTAAGTTTAAAATATAACTTTAAAATATTATGATATTCAATAAAAGAATGAGTGTGGGTGAATTATTCCAATTGCATTATTCATTCAACAGTGGCTTGCGATGCTTCCTAAAATTGAAGACAAAAAATACAGAAGAAGTTTTCTCTAACAATTACTCAAAAGGAAATAATGTGACAATGTAAATTAATATACCATCATCTTCAACAGAACTATCATCCAATACAATTATGAAGACAGAAACTAAACAACACAGCTCTATCTCTTGAAAATACTTTTCTATTTCTTGATAATATCATAAAATGTGAAGAATCAAATGAATGAATTTCGTTTAATTATATATTTTATGAGGCTGAATAAAATTCAGGCAATTGAACGAATTTGCTGGTTCATTCAACGGGTTAGTTCAAGACTATTCGGAAGAATGAAAGCATCCAAACAATACTACATGTGCACGTATATATATATAGAGAGAGATTCAGGTAAAAGCAGTCCATATACCGTTGACTGAGCTGCTGTATTTCTACTTCGACCATTACCTACTTGTTTACTGAGAGGGTTCGCGTTGGTACGATGGTACAACGCCGGCACAAATCCTCATTAGAGTGACATGTGGCCAATTGCGTATGTACTACTGCTGCTGCTGTTGCTACCCGTATATATATATATATGCATACTCACAGATAAACTCATTCTCCTTCTAGCGATACATACATCCTTCCATACAACCTTGCTCACTCAATCTATATCTCAGCCGACACTAACTCTATATGCATCACAATGCGGGTAACCACTCGGTACCAATAAATAGTATTTACTCATGAACAATGATTCAGCGCCATCATTTATATTATATTTGCATAGGTAGTTCATGGCTGCGTGGAAATATATCACAATTTTTCTTAGATGGTATAGGTAGCAATGAAATCTAGCAAAATTCCATTGTAGGAATTTTTATTTTCTTTAGGAAATCAAGAATAGATAATGTATTAATTGTTTTGTTGGATTAATAGAGCAAATGATTCGTTGATAGAATAGAAAAAATTTGGAATGTTTGATATTGATGTGCGCACGCATCGACGTTGGTTTCTATGATATTGGTTGTTAATTTTTATTGCACTATTTGAATAGAATTTTGACGGAGGAGTTTACATGCGAAGCTGAAGTCAAAAGAATCATTTTTTTATGCTTTTATTCGTTTATTTTGAATTTTTGATCTTGATATAAAGCGATGCAAAACTAATCAAGATGTAAACAAGAGGAGTTTAATTTTCTGCTTTCGATCGGAAGTTTTTGTGATTTCAAAGTCGCTAAATTCGATAGATTACCCCAAATTTATACAGTCATTTTTATTTTGATTTGACTATTATCAATGTTTTCAACGTGCCATGATTCAATCAGCTTGTGATTCAAAATGTCTGCATTGCTTACATGAAATGTCTATTACACTTGTATTCTCCATAGTCTTGAAGAAGAATTCAGACAGAATTCTCTATAACCACATCAGTTCAATATAACTTGATTTAATCAACAAACGTTAATGACTATTTATTAAAAAACTTTCCAATTGAAATACAAACTTTTATCTCAGATAATTTAGTATTTCATCAAAGAGAAAGTATTTACTGATTAAATTTGTTGGTGAATGAACTTTGAAAGCGTAGTTAACGAAGGACTTTGAGTTAAAACAAAAACGTGCATGGTTACATTCAATGAAAATTTAGATAGATATCATATTATATTGGTTGTTGAAGTAGATGTAATTTCACCGAGAGTAGAAGTATATGAGTGAGATCAAAATGCGAACGACGAGAAGAAAGCGGAACAGCATGGAGGTATATAGAAAGCCATATCCATAGTCGCGGACCTCTAGGGAACTGGTTGGCGCTTTCCGACAAATTTAATAACGTTACATACGGCAGTTGGATCACCACACGTACTGTGGGTAGAAACACCTGAATAGAACCATACTATTTCATATGCTGTTACGCATTGGGAATGGATACACTCCATGTTATATACAAACGTGAATTAACTACCAATACGGAATTTATCTAGTGCAACCACGAGCTTATCGTGATTCTTTACTGCTGTCCTTTGTACCCAGTGGAAATTGAACTATTCTTTTTCTTCTATCTCGTGTATATCTCATGAGCATTACACTTTGCAACTACTCATATTTTAATGCTCTGGAGAACGATAAAAGTGTATATATTCAATTACAATTTCCAATCAGTATATCATCATGACAATAAACCAAAGCGAAAGAGAAGAAGGCAATGTGTAAAATTATTCAACAAGTGATTCAGTGGGTAAATGAGTGTGACTTGATTGGCACAGAAATTCTTAAACACTAGATGGAGGTTACAAAAGTCGAGAATAATTGAAACATTTGAGATTGTACATAGACAAAAGACATTGGAGATGGGAGTAGTATAAGTCCCATTCTGCGAGACATCATCATCGCTCTCTGATGACGCCAGTCGATAAGATGAAATAACGTACAGTAGTACGGTATATATGAGTACCTGAAATAAATGTACTTGGCATATGATGAATAAGGTGTGAAATATAATCAGCAACGATTTTTCAGATGATAAAAAAAGCGTTATCGTCATTTTCTTTTGCTTTCAAACTAACAATCTGGAGGAGACAGAAAAAATGAACGAAATTCTGTTTTCTTCAGGATGAAGACCCAACAGCTGATAACTACAAAATTTCTTTTAGTGTTTATATAGACGTCTCATCTGCAGACAGCTACTCCAGAAACTTAGTTATTGTCTTTTTCAGAGTTCTTCTAGCCAGTCCAGTCGAAGGACACATAGAACTCTGAAAGTGAAGAGAACATTCAGAAAAGTTTCATATAAGAGTGTTAATCTCTGTCGTGCACGTCCAAAGGTATTAATTAATAGCAACAGCTGGATGAATAATCTATCACATCTGGTGATACATGCAATTGATTAATTTCTATATTCCAATTTTTATCAAGCTTTTATTATATCAGAATTCAACTTGTGCGTTTTGAAGTGATTGTGTCCCAAGTCTTGGATTCCTTCTTTAGTTATGAATCCATTCAAACATTGCAAATAACTGGAAGTATATATTGCGGGAATGCGATAAAGTTGTGAATAAATTCATCGTTCATAAAGTGTTGATGACAAAATCGATTGTCATTGACCTTTCAATGAATGGTACAACATCTACAAAGGGAAAAATGGCGAATCACGCTCTTGAAGTTCTTGATGTATGCATCAATGAACTGCATCAATGTATGGATCGTTTATCAAATTAATACAAAATCACCAGAAATTATGGGTCTCTCATGGATCAATGGATTCGTGCAGGTTCACCACTGTATAAAAATATCTTCATCACGTAGATTAGCAACTAACCAGTTCTCCAAGATAAGCACACGATTCAATTTGAAAAGTCTGACGAATCTCGTCCAGTGCCTGGTTTTGATTTCTCTTACGATAACTATCTCTTTTTATCTCTCTATTCATTCATCATTATTATTCCACCCACATTCACACCTTTTCTTTGGACATTTTCATTGTCTTCCGACCGTAATTGTTCTGAATCAACGCAACCAGCTCCAAATGTATACCTACCCCAGCCTTTTGTTTAAAATGAAAAAAGAAAAAAGTTGCTTTCTCCTGTTTTTCTTCCCAGAAAAAATAAAAGAAGCACGACGATAATTGGTAGGGACAGATAGTATTTCACCTCACGTTCATTCATCATTGTAAAGTTAGATAGTTGTAGGAGATCAACAGTGTTGGGTTGCACGACCAAATCATTACACTAGAAATGATTAACAACAAAAGCCAATACGCAGACACTTTCGTGTATCTCCACATTGATCTTCATTGCTATATTAATAATCCTCTGAAATCGATAGAGAAAAGAAACGAATGAATTATGAATGAAGAGATAGGAAGAGAGAATATTATTATAAATACCGAGATTATGATGTTATTGAATCTGATGTAGAATCGAGAATAATAAAAGTTGGCCACGCGGTAGATTGTTTGGATTGTATGAAGAAATTACTTCTTGCCTTGTCAACAACCAAATAGCAATTCTGTTCGCCCTTAATAGCAGCCATTTGTAATAGTATCAGAGCTACTCGTCAGAGGCAAAAGTTTTGTTCCGAATTAGCAGACAAAACTTTGCGTGGACGATGAGAAATTTAAACGTTGACTGTGTATTAACCATATTGCCATGGGTTACTCGAATGGTGAAACTGTGCTTTACCTCTCGGTTCATATACGTATACTTCCGCCTCGTTTTAAAACGATATATATTCAGTGTCCTAAGCTTCATACCAACGTTTATTTAGGTCTTCGAGCAAACGCGGGTGTTCCTTGACAATCACTGGTTGCTGGAAGATAACGATGAATTATTTACAATGCTATTACATTAACTTTGGTGTTGCTCAAAATACATACACGAAAGAAAAATGGAAATCGCGAATATACTAAGCAGCATTATATCCTTTTAATAAAAAATGATATTTGGGTTGGAAATATAAAATGCTAAGAAGAGCAGGGATAACACAAATAAATGCAAAAAGCATGGTAGTGCGTGTGATGAAATTTTTGCCTTTTCTTCTTCATAAAAAGTTTGTGAATATACCGTTATTTATGGGGACACTTCTAAAATTGTTGTTCATTTTTGATATTTTTTTTGTCAAACATTGAACGAATAACGTTACTGAATAAAATGTTTGAAGTCTCTCAGCGAGATTATTATCAATTTTCATGCGGATTTACATTTGGAGAATTTTTTGTGATGTGTACATTTTTCATTAGATGTAATCGAGAATTCCTTTTTCATTAAATATGAAATTTCATTCGAAAGAACTGAAATTCCATGCCCGAATAGAAAAAACAATAATAAAGCGGATGAAGCCAAATAGAAAATCATTAAATGGCTTGACACAAAATTCATATTAATCTGATGCTTTTATGATACGTCGAATATTAATCTTGTAAAAGTGAAAATAATATCGTGATTAACAACAAGACTGAAGCAATTATAAATGGTATTTCGAGTCGTCTGTTAAAGTCAACAAATGATATCAATCTGATGATATAATTGGCTGTGAATGTTGGTACTCTTGTTAAAAGTAATCTACTTAGAAAGATGAAATTTGTACGACCGCATATAAACTCGCCTAAAAATCCCAACGGTGGCGTAGAAGACACGATCTTCGAACACTTTTATCTCGAAAGAAGGGTAGTTTATACGAAATTTAAAAACTGCGCTCACTTTACTCCAATTTCTTTCTACTGTTCATCCAGCATTTCCAACAAAAGTATTCAACATCTATTGCTTGAATAAAAAAATCACTTCATCTACACAACATGTTTTTATATGATAATCACAAACCATTTTATAAGTTAGAAAAAAAAATATTGTATCCCTATTTCACTCATGAATGTGAAAATGATTATAAAAAAACCATTCATTCGAATAAAATCATCATAACTTTTAACAATTTGGCCATGTTATGTTTTATTCAAGAATCGGCAAACATGAAGAAAGAAATAGTATATAGAATTGAGTTGTTCTCGGATGAAAAACACGCATGTTCATATTGCTGATATGTGAATGTGTGCGGAAGCATGAATAAAACGCGTCGAATAACTTGATACCACGTGGAATATTCTCGTTACATCAATGGCAAAACGGTGTGGTATGCGTGCATGGTGGTGCACTCGTGATACCACTGGTGTTATCTGTTACTCTGCTCCATTCACTCGGGGATGTGAAGCAGAAGGACGAAGAGAGTTTGAAATAGGAGGATGCACAGAGTGCGAGGTGTATATACCAATTGCAACAGTTTTCCCGGAGGGCTTCCGTCACTGCTGCTGCTGCTGCTGTTGCCTCCACACTCTCACCATCATTGTCATCATTGGTGTCAACTGATTTATTTTATGTAAAATATAAGTGAGGTCTGCCCAACCTAAGGGGCCATAACAAGTCTGAAAGAAAAAGACATTTATGATTCTTATTGAAGAAAACGACTTTTTATGATGGAAATAAATAAATATATTTCTTCTCACAGGTCTTTTATGTGTTCAATTTGACATGTCAATATGAAAACAAGAATATAGAATGACAAAGATAGAACCGAAATACAAATGTTGGTAATGATATTTTCATGTTTTAGAACTACAACGATCAATTTTTCAGCAAACAACCCTTTTTATTACGAATTTTATCAGGTAAATGAGAAAAGTTTTCTGAAAGATTAGAAGTAGGGTCATTCAGGTGAGCTATAAAGCACATAAGGGCCAACAATACATCCCAACTGACAATATTGACTGGATTTCTCGTCAAACAGATGATCGTGATATTATTTAAGTTGAAGATATGTCTTGTTGTTTATCAAGCTCGCATGTTACGTCATATAGGATACTTTCCATCCTTCAAAAGAGTTGGAACGAGCCTTAGAAAGTTCTTATTCCAGTTGAACTGTTGGAATTCCAAGAAATTATTGCAATACCAAAGTTTTTCTCGGTACATTGCGTTCAATTTTTAGATTGTTTCCACCATTCATTTTCTGATCATAGAATTTTCTCTTTTATATTTCGTTATTGAAGTCACAAACGTTGTCAAAACTCCACAAAATCCAGATATAATTTTGAGTAAATATTCCTGAGTGTAAAAAATTTCTAGGTATTTTAATTCATAACATCTTTTCAAATTCTGATTGAAGAATAATTTTCATCAATAGCAATCGCGGACTCCCATGGATTCATGCATCATCCTTTGAAGAAATTCAGGATCAATCAATATACAACTAATGTTAAAGGTTTTCGATCATGTTTGTCAAAAACCTACATATTGTTTTCATTTTTCATAATTTCAACAATAATTTTAGTATCATCTTGTTAACCGTTTATTCAATTTGCCACAAACAATTTATACCATCTGATGCAAACAATCGCTGAGTCCAAAAGCTGTTTAACTAGTTTGATCTTCTTTGTCGTTATTGATCCTATTAGGATCGACTATGCTCGTCAAATATTCGTCAATTACTATTGAGCAGCGCTTTATCGAAATTAATGACCGGAGAATACCCAGATATGACTAATGCCAGACGAAGTAAAGAGGATGGTAGGGATCCAAACTTTCCACTGCATAAAGCCCTGGTCAGTATATTTTATTCTGAATTCTACTGTATGATTCATCTATTGGAAGACGTATTAATTCATGAACACATTGGTGACAATGACGATTTAAAAAGCTCTTCTTGATATATGAAATAGAAATGTGAAAGCTTGCAAATCTGACAGAGTTATGAATGATAACGAGTTAGCTTTTTAGGAATTCAACAAATAGAAGAGATGAATAATGGCTCGTGCATTGCAAATTACACTATTTCATCATTTCTTCATTTATGAACGTTCTGAAACTGTTCGGAATCATTATTGTATTCACAATAGTGTACATAAGTAATATAAACTGAATATGTTACATCACGAGGACTGGATTTCGTGGCGTAGTGGATTTGTGTCAGCACAAACTTCCACGTACTCTCTGTCTCTGAATCGACAATCATACAATTTCATGATCCATGGTGTTTCATGATAAATAAATGAAAGAATCGTATCTAAATGAAAGCCTTTCATCTATAATCACTCGAAATCACCAGGGATTTCATAAAAAATCCTTTCACACATGGGAAAAAGTCTTCAATTAAACGAAAATATTTGATCCATAAGTTACTTCCTCGTATTATTATGAAGGTTGAGCTGCAGTGGAAATCCCGTACCTAAAATATTTTGTATATGCACCGGGTGATTATTATTACTTTCGTTTCCCAGCTTTATTTTACAAACTCATATTGGTCTGTATTTATAACTCAAATATTTTATTATTACTTCAGTAAATTTAAATTCGCCATACTCCTGTTTTTGCACGTGGATATTCATATTCAAGTATATATGTGGATGTTCCAGCGGTAGTCGGCAAGTTTGCGTTATAGTAGAAGTGAAGAGCAAAGTTGTTACATTTACACACAAAGTTTCAAACTGAAATGTTGGAGATCGCCTTGAAGATAGTCACTTATATATATATATAGGTGATATAGGGCATAACCCAAACTATATCTGCCGTCGCCGATGTCGATGTGATAAACCTTGGAACACTGTAATCGGCGTGTATCGTCCCACTGCGATTGTACCAATTTAATACGTACTGGCTAAATTAAATTACCGCCGCGGGGATCGAAATAACAGTTTGATTAGAGCAATATTGTATAAACTATTCCATTGCTGATAAAATAAGATAGGAAAACAAAATATATTAATTTACAAATTATAGAATGGATAAGGATGAATCATACAGCATAAACGATTGTAAATAATTATTCAGTTTTCACATTTGTTCGATTTTATCGTTATATCATTTCAGATGAAATTATTGGTAGGTGAAGCTTTGGCAATTGGTACACTGCACATATGCTCGCTTGTCGTTCAATATTGAACGACTCATCAGGCTGATTGGGCAACTGTGAGGATGTACATTACGGTGTGACTTTGACACAGTTTCAACAGACATCTGCTATGCTGATGTATATAAATGCGCATTGAAATCAAACCGAGAGATATCCTATATCTGATTTATCCACCTATAAACTCATGTACAGAATATAGGATAAATAATAAAAATTCGAAACATATGTACGAAGTGATGGTACTTTAAAAGGGATTATTTTCACGACAGACCGTAAAGCTCAGTGAGGATTTTTTCTGTACTTTGTATAAATACATAATTTGGTGAATACGTTTGCAAGCAGAAGTTTGACAAAATAAAATGATGACGCAATACCTTTTTCAAGTGGGGTCGAAGTGGACCGTGACTGAGGTTGATAACTGCTGACTGATGAAGTTAAAGCAATATTACACAGATAGTGCTATCATGAAAGAGAATATTCGGTTGAATTGCCTGCAGATGGACACTCATGACATTTTTGCCATTTCATATTTTCTCTTCATTCGCCACATTCTTTTTTTTTTCCTATTTCGTAGTTTTTCTTGCCAATCCTTGGCACTGTTTCCATAATACGTATATGAAAATTGATTTTCCGAATGAAGACCAGAAAGAAACAGTCACTTCACTTATTCACACTACTTCGAAATGTCAGAAGGATTTCAGGGTGTGAAGTGATAAATTTCTTCTTTCCAACACTGCGCTGAAGAAATATTTTTTTTTACTTCTCAAATCCTCCATATTTTTGAATTACCACATGGAATTGTGTAATAAACAATTTTTTTTCTCCCTACAATATCCATTTTTATCACCAGACCTTTTTATTGAATCAAACTTCGGTTTATATCTTTCTACTTTACATGAAAAAGATAATAAATGAAAATTAAAAATGTGTAAATTGTGATCGCAACTCTCCAAATTATAAACAGTACTATTTCTAAAACATTCATAGCTTCAGTTTACCTGTTCAATATCATAGAATATTCGAACGTGTGGCCCGACAAAATTATACCAAACGTTGTAGTTCAGAAACCATCCCCTAATTCTCATTGCCATACATAAATATTATGATATGCTCCATTTTATATTCTTTTGCCATTTGCAACGGAGTATAATATCTCTCGGAATAGTGTTCTGAATAAAAAATACACTAAGGGCTGAGCGTCTCGAGCGCTTTCCGGGCATTACTGGCATCCAACCGTTCAATTCTCTAGACTTATATCTACATCTAGTACATGTAATGCCAACATTCACGTACAGAGATACTCCTATACAACTAGATATATGTATTGTGTACGCAAGACATGGTACGAGGGAGGAGTGCGGTAGGGTGTGATAGTCACTGAACATAACATACATACACAATATGACGCGTCTTCTTCGAGAAGGTCGAGTGAAAACTTTAGTGAAGAGAGAGAGAGAGAGGGAGAGAAAACAGATGAAGAGCTTTTCCATTCAATTTACTTCCATTTTCTAGTTTTCGGGACAATAATGGTGGGCCTGCATTCGACGACGTTCTGCATTCAGTTCAGATAACACTGAGATATATATTTATGAATGTGTTTTCCATTTGCTCACTTTCTTCTATATTTGCGAAATAATTATTGTCTGTTAGATCGTCTCAATTCTAACTGCGACTTCACGCGCCCTCCGGGATTCTAATATAAAATAAAGAGAAAAAATTGACGCTGATCAGTTCATTTTAAAACAAATAGTCATGATATATACTTTTCACTATTGCAGTAAAAATAAGAAGATTCTGCCGCTATTAAAGAATATGAAAACTATCTCATCAAAACATTCAGATGATCAACATTTGCCACAACATCCCAATCTCAAGAACTGTTGCATCATATTTTTATTATTGAATTTTCATTCCATTGTAAAACGATAATATATTGATGTGATATTTGAACTTCTGTAGCCGTTAGAAATTATTCCAAGATTGCTCTATATAAATTATTGCAGGTGATTAACACTTTACTCGACTCCCAACGCTCAGCCATAACTATCGCGTAGAAGTGGTCTAGGATATTATCTACCGGATAGCACCATTATGGTGTTCGTTTACGAGTGAAGATGAAGATGGAATAATGAGGATGAAAGCGAATAGGAGAAAGCGAGAGGAGGCAAGAGAAACGAGGATGATTTTACAACACGCAGTGAAATCGTAAACTATGCAGGTTATTCACTAACACTCACGTAGAGGGTTGATATTTATTATCACAGAATAAAAAATAAGAAAATTCATACCAACATTAATGTTTCAAGTTAATTAATTGTTTATTATCCTCCATTTGTGAAATGTAAGCATTGTGAATTAAGATGTTCCCAGTGATAATATCTTTCACATGTATTACTAAGCATTTAATTCAATGAAGACACACTTTGCTGATGTAGGTTGAACAATACACTTGTCTTGTGTTGACAGTTCAAGATATCAAATCGTGACAAATCCAAATGCATGACAACGACACGCTGTAACACTGTTAAGTGGGACGTTCCAAATATGCCATACACATTAACATACTCCTCAAGACAATTTTATTTATATAATTATTCATTCGACTCCATGTTACTCGTGTTTTGCAATAAAAGTATGTCTGAGAGTTTTTTTTTCATGATTACGGGAATCCTCTGCTCGTATATGGAACGAAAACTTTAGAGCTTCAGTCAGCCAACAAAGCTGAGCAACATTGATTCAACACGACAATTGAATGAGGACACTGGAAACGAAATGTGTTGAGTGTCACTTCAATGCTTTAGATAGTAAACTTCACGATCAATTGAACATTGAGATATTCACTCTAGAGATGTTGTGATTATTTGATTCCATGTAATTGGCAATTTTCTATTATAATATAAAACAAAAGAAAAAATTTTCAATGACGTACTTAGAATGTCGTGAAAATACACAATGTTTTCAACTTTTTTTTCACTCAGTCAAGTGTATTTATTTCTTCAAGTGAACACTCAATAATTTCACTTTTAATGAGATAAAAATGTATCTTCAACATGGGTCAAAGGTTTATTATATTTCTCTCTATTATTATCCTTGTTGTCGTCATTTTCTTTCGAAAATATTGAGAACATTATTATTTTCAGTTCTTTTCCACTACGATTTGAACGAAAAATTTCCTACTACTTAGTCTTGTAAGGGTGATAGCAATATTTTACAGCAATGCATAAAGAAAAGATGAGTTTTCTGGAATAAAAAGAAAAAAAAATAAAAAAAAAAAATGAAGGTGTTGATGAGATGGTTCATCGTTTTCCGTTTCTCCTCGAGTTTCATATCAACGTTGCAAGATCGTGAATGTTCACTCAACCGAGAAACAAGGGTAACATCAAAGGCGACGTAGTGAGAAAGACAATACAGAAAACTAGAATGAAGTGTCTCTCAGGAAACGAGCCATGGATATTGTATAAGTAGAACATGTAAAGAAGGAGACACCATTTGCAATCGAAAGTCAATGACTACAACGAGTTCTTTCATGTCCACTTGTTATATACATTCTCAAAGCGAGCACATCAACGCTTTTTGCTCTGAATATTGATTGGACATTCCTTCACATTTGTCATTCATTGTTTCCCTTCGGCTCGTTATTGTCAATTTCTTTTTCTCTCCATTATGCAGACGAAATTTAATGATATTTCACGACGGAATTTTATTCTTTTCTTTGCACACAAAGTTGGAAAAAAATGTCTTTCTTGTGTATTAGAGTAGAGTGACTCTGTTTGGTGATTTATACTTCAACATCTTGATTATTTGAAATTCCATTCCCAGTGTTATTCTGATTGTTTGGCGATATCGTTCATTTTCTCGATTTATATGCGCCCTTAATCCGCATGTCATTAGACTTCTACTTTAAATTGGAAGCCGAAGTTATAATACTAAATACAAGTAACAATTCGGATACATTCGAAACTACGATGTTCCTGCAGTGGGAGAATAGACATTAGTTTGCCGAGTTGTCCACAACGATTCTTAACATTAATCAAATTGCATTAGGATGAATCGTATCGATCAATATTTTGCGTACAATTCTTGATCAATATTAAGATTTTCATTATAGAAATATCAACAAATACCAAATTCTAGAATATTCTATCATTATAATAAGGCATGCTAGCGCTTTTGACGATACAGAATTGAGTTCGCTAACCGCAATTAAAATTTCATTGATTGAATATCCATTTGAAAATCAATCAGCAATTCAAATTAAGTTGATTTGTTTCACGACATTGATAATCAATCAGAATCATGGAAGAGTGTCAACACTGAGAATAAGTTCACGTTTTTCATAGTGAAAATTTCGAATGATACAGAACCTTTAGCACTCAAGAGGTAAATTGTAATCGCACACAACATTTTACTGACTGTCACATCGCAAACTAAGTGACAACTCACTTCCAACTGACAACCAATCAGAGTTGTGAAGAAATATTTCGTACTCTCGTAAAATATCATCCATTCACAATAAGTAACATTGTGTAAGTCAGTGACTTTGTATAGACATAAATGTTGGTGAAAATATCAACACCTATGAGAATTGTGAAGTTGAAAATGCATGAACGATGGCGTTACAACACCCTTCTACAGAAGGATCAGTGGCTGCCATCCGTCAAACTTTTAACTGAGCTGTGTTGTTCACATGGGAATCTTCCTCAGTGCTAGATCGCCAATTTTCTTATGCTCTGGTGTACTATTCACATTACAGTTTAACTCACACGTATTATTTTTTGAGTAGGAAAAGGTTTCTAAAGAATGAGACTACCCAAAGTCACCGTTCTCAAAGGACCGTTTGCAAGGATCAACTTCTTTCATTGTATCAATTCGAAATTGGCTAACTGAGCGGTCATCGTCATGAATATGAATAATACCAATAAAAAATACAGAAAATTATGAATTGAGAAATGAAAAATATTCAAATGTGAAGGAATGTTGCGGCAATCATCTGTAGAATTGATTATTTTGCCTATGTTTTTTATAGTATTTACATGCAACGTTTTGTTCGGTGATACGCTCAAATAAGTTTACGCTAAACAGATATGTCACAAAGTGCATCCCCTTGGTTGTTCTGTCCAGCAACTGTTCATGAGCTCTTGAGAGTTTCCAATTTTCTAATTAATAAATTTCATGAGAGTGCTTTCATGATTTGAATTATTCAATTCATAAATTCTCCTTTCATTGCTGTTGTGTCGTAACAGATGTAGCGTTAAAATGTTGTGTCGTAACAGATGTAGCGTTAAAATGATTTAATTTCTTAGTTCTTTTGTAGTTCTATTTTTATTAGTCTTCAAATTCTTATTTAGACTGTCGAGACATTAAGTGAATTTTTCACCTTTATTTCTTTAGTTTACAGATGCCAAACAGATGGCAAACAATATAATTTTAAGTATTGGGAATTCCCAAATGACACACCTTCATATAGAAGGACCCAGCAACTTGTCTAGGCATTTTTATTACCAATGGATTATTATCATAAAATTTAAGTATTTCTTCTCTCATACAATCTGAGCCTTCTTAGTTTATCAATGTATCGTCACGTATTTAGGCT